>JAMLFT010004940.1:0-18503 GCA_026544285.1 Pachyrhizus erosus | reverse complement strand
AATGAAAATACATGTAATTTATTTATTTATTTTATGAAATATACATAATTTTTTTTAAGTAATCATATGTTAACTATATTTTAATCTTATTGTTCATGTGTACTTATATGAACTATATTTATAGTGTTTATTTTTATAATAAAAAATATATTTAAATTGTTAAATATATAAAATCTGAAAAAATTATATATAAAATCATTAAATGATATGATGTTATCTTAATATTTAGGTTTATTAAATTTAAAAGAAAAATAATTGTTTATAGATGTGTAATTTTATAATTAATATTTATTTATATTTTAAAAATTATATTAAAATAAAATAATTAATAAATATAAATTAAATTATGTTTTATATAAATTTTTGTAGATTTAAGTTATTATTATTATTTTTACAATTAAATTGATGTAACTCCAACAAAACATTATTGTAGATTAAATTGGAGAAAATGAATTATGAAATAAGTAGGTACATGTCGATTTATGATTGATTGACCTTATTTTACTGCTGCAAAATCATCAATTATTTTTGGGTAAACGGAGTTGCCACAAACAACATAAGAATGGTTAAATAGTATCAATTTCTGTGTACTCTCAGCTCCATGAACACCAAGATTCCAACTGTCTAAACTAAAGAGGTACTTAGCCAATCCCAGCACATAAGGCTTCAGATGCTCACCAAATTGTTGTCAAACGTCATTGCCAACTAAGATACATATATATGTATTATATGGTTTCTCTGTGACAGCATCTCAGTAGCATTATCTTGGTACTGCACATTAATAATTGGATCCTAGGTATAGATAAATGTATGTTCTTCATTATATTAATTAATTGACGTCCAATTCGTGTTCATAAAATTAGCCAAATATATATATCACCAATTGTTTCATTATTTTTCTCATAAAATATTGATGATCAAAAGTAAAAATACTCTGATCATAGTTATTTTATGCGAAAATATGAAACAAATACTAAAAATGTCACTAAAACTTATCTACTAACGAATAATGATTTTTTTGTTAAACTTGTCCTCATTATTGTACATTCTAAGAAAAATTATATTATTAATATAAATATGATATATCTATATTAGCACAGAATGTGATATATATTACTAATAAATAATTATGTTGGTATAAGAAATATATATATATATATATATATATATAATTCCATTATTTTGTTAATATAATACATTTTATTGTTAGTATAAACTCATAATAGTTATCCTAACAATTTAATATCCTTTAGAAAAGATCTATGTTAATGGAGGCTAACTAAATGACAGTAAGTTAGTAAATAGTTTTTTTTAGTGTATTAAGTGTTATTATTATTATTCTTGGTAGTTTAATTTGTCTCATAAAATTAAATTATTAATATAACCTTTATATATATTTATATTAAATATGATATATTATGCTAACAATTAATATGTATATAACATATATTAGTTTTTATATTAATAAAATTATTTGTTAGTATAATATATTATTTTATTAGTATATACTCGTACTAATAATTTAACTTATATTAATATTGACAATTTTTTTTTATATAAATCGTCTAATCTAAGCACAAAATCTAGAATGATCAAAAGGGAAAAGTGTAATTAGATAAATTGTGTGAATTACGCCGCATGCTTTACAACAGTTATTTTATTAATTAGGTATAATTAATTTACTAGACAAAAAGGAAGAAAACGTAGATTTGAGTGAAATAGAAAGAGCTCATAAAGTGAACTCTAAGAGAAATTTTGGAAAGTTGTGATTTGTCAAGAATTTCTTTAGACAAAAATCAAGATTTAAATGGATGATGAAAGGAGATAAGGATTCTAGATTTTTTCACTTTGTTGTTAATTAGAGAAAAAAAAATGTTAAGAGGACCTTTTATTGAAGGGGAATGATTCAAGGATTCATCATGGAAAGTTAAGGGAGAAATAAAGTCCTTTTTATAGAAAAAGGTTTGAAGATCAATCATGGGACAAATTACTATTAGGTGCTATGTTCAAACAAGTTTCACAAGCAAAAAAAAGGATTTAGTTTTTAATTTTAATGAAAAAGAGATTAAAATTATTGTGTGTAAATATGATGATCTAAAAGGTTTACGTTTGAATGAATTTAACTTTAAATTCATAAAGACTTTTTGAAAACTTGTCAAAGGAGATGTGATGTGTTTTGAAAATGAATTTAATGTTAATGGAAAATTTGCAAGAGTTATAAATTGTTTATTCATAACTTAAAGTGGAAGATTCACAAAATCTAGGTCATTTTAGACCTATTTCTTAGTGGGATGTGTGTATAAAATTGTGGCTAAAATCCTAATAAATAGATTGAAGAAAGTGTTGGACAAGGTGAATGATCAAAGATAAAATGTATTCATTGAGTGAATAAACTTATTGCATAGTATATTGATAACAAATGAATCCGTTGATAAGATTAAAAGGAAAAAAGAAGAAATGTTTATTTTTCAAGATAAACTATGAGATGACCTATGATTTGATTTCTTGAAAATTTCTATATTACACACTTAAGAGATGAAATCTGAGGAGAGATAAATTCTTTAGATGAGGGGATACTTAAAATCTAGCCATATGTCAATTTTGGTTAATGGAAGCTCTACATAAGAATTTAAACTTAAAAGAGGATGAAGACAAGGAGGTTTTTTGGCATCATTCTTATTCACTATCATTATGATAGGATTGAATGATATGATGAGAGAGACTATTTTTAAAGGAATGTTCTCTAATTTTCTTATTAAAAAGAAAAAGTAAAAAATTAATCTTTTAGAATACACATATGATACTGTTTTTTAGGAAGATCTCTTTAAATAATATTGTTGTGATTAAAAGTTTAATGAAATGTTTTGAATTGATTTTTGATTTAAAGGTTAAATTTTCAAAAGTAGGTTTAAAGCAATTAGAATGGATGGAGTAGAGATTTTTTCTTTTTCCTTTTTATTGGCTGTTAGCTTGCAATTCTTAATTATACAAGGAAAGAAGTAGATGTATCATGTTTCTTTCATTTGTAACTATGCAACTGTAATATTTCATGGTATTTCTTATACCTGTTTAATATAAACTTATTTTATTGGTGGATAAAAAAGAACTAATTAGGTATAATTAATGCAGTGGAAGATTGGTGTGACGTAGAAGTTTTGGCGGGGAGAAAAGATATTTTTATTTTTAGTCGTGAATTATGGTGACAAGAAAGAACTAGATAGATAGTGGAATCCAAGTCCTCTTTGAAGTGTGAATGACAGCAACCACCAAACACAAAAATACCAATTAATTGCGCTAGCCAGTGTCACTATCCTATAACCCTCGCCATGAATCCCTATTAATCTACCCTATCTATATAATATGCTGATTTTATTGAACTTTGGGTTAAATTCTTTTCAAAATTCAAATACACATGCCAAATTACGGTTGGGCTATGGTAACTCAAACCAGAGTAGAATCAAACATGCATTGACCATTCAGCTCTGAGATTGACATTGTTGGGTTGCAAGCTAGCTTCTCCAATTTATTAGGAAATTACAGTTTGGTGCCACAATAGATATAGATATGCACGAGTTTGAGAAATGATAAAAGTAAATATAGATATGCTAATATAAAATAAAGTTTATTTATTATTTATATAAAACCAAAAGATTATATATGCATGGTTACGTCTTTTGTTTTATCTTATGTCTTTTAACTTAATGTTAAATGATTATAAGATATATATGTTGATTTTGGGGAGGGTAAGCTGTCATTTTCAACATGACATACATAAGTAGCAAGGTATGTATGTGGTAATTAGAAAGGGCAGCAACAGTTTTAATATCCATCTGGTCCACTTCTCTGCTTACAAGTTACAACGCAGCTCTGCCAAGCCCTCGTGGACAGGACACAACACGTACATTTGAGCATCATTTTACGTAATGTTTCAATTTGGCAACAACAGCAATATTAATTTCTTTTATTATTGGATATGGATAAGCAAATTCATTATTAATTATTTGTTTTATTTACTAGACGAACTAATATTTTCCAAACTAGAATATTGAATTAATTAAATGATGAATATTATTAACTGATAACTCACTAATATAACTCACCATCCAGTCAAAATCTTTATACACTGTATAAGATTAGTTAAGGTGTGAGACTTGTATAATTAGCAATTTCATGTGTCTCATCATGACTGATCTTTTATACTTACCACAAATATTTATGCTAACATTTATAATATGTTATTAAATAATTAATAAATATTAAAAATTAATTTGAACGCAACAATTCAACCGTACGCGGAAAACTATTTTCTTAAGAGTGTAAAACTTAAAAAAAAAAAAAAAAGAATTGTTTGGAAAGAAACGAGCTTTCTCATCTGAGACAAGGAAATTGCAGAGTGTGCGAACAGTTGTATAGGACATACATTTTCTTTTATCTAAGTAAAAACATGTTAAGTATATATGTTTGATTTTGACTATCGAATTTTACTATTGAGTTTAGAGTCGTTATCAAGGATTGAAGAGAGCGTTTAAAATTTCGTCAACTTGTCGGTACGTTAATCTTTGCCTTTCTTGGCATGTAATTTCTCGACAAGAGCTTTTACATGTGTGGTGTAAAAGGCTGAGGAATCTCACGTGGGTGCTTTCTATTGTGTTCTAAAATTTTAGGAATTAAGTTGCGCATTTATTTGGATTTTCGGTTTCTTAACTAAAAGAAAGAGAGAGAGAGAGTGGGAAAGAAAGTAGGTGGCAGGTCGACTTTCAGTAATTTGAAAGGGGCCATAATAAGAATGTTATTATAGTATTTGTTATGTCTAACAAAGTTGTAAAGTGCTGCAATTAGCTTTTAATATAGTTAAAAGTAATGGTATTAATTTTTATACACAAGAGAGACAGGAAGAGAAGGAAAAAAAAATGATTAGATAGGTTAAATTAATATAAAAATTTTATATCTGAATAATATTAGTGATCATTTTATTACGGTGCTCCAATTCTTACAATATTTAAATCGTTAACATGTTACGGGTCAAACAAAGTGGATTGCATAATGACAAATTACTGTTATGAAAAATAAAATGAACACAGCGGTTAATTGGATTTTGCGTTGAATTGTCAAGCTTGTTTACTTTTGTAGCTACATCACAATAGATTTACTTGGTGATCATATGCAATGCAGAAACCAAAATTAGTTTGTTTTTTTTTCTTTTTTCTTTAAGAGGTGTTTTTTGTCGTTATCCAATCGGTGCCCTTGCATGTGAAAATAGCTCATCAAGCAAATTCACTATTTAAGACTAACGTCTAAAGTACAAATTAAATTTTACTGGCACTTGAAAATTTGAAGTAAAAAACTGTTTGATTCCATTTAACTAGCTAGAAGCACAACTGCGAAGAAACTAAAATAGAAAAAGGAAAAACTTGGCTATATTCCAGGAGAGTCGAGTGTTCAAGATTCACTGTCATGTTCAATACGTGTTGGTGTTAGCTTCATTTGTTTCCATCATATAAGCATCATAGACTCCAAGTGTCACTTTAATTTAATTATTTATTATTTTTTCCCTAACTAGTTTAGGGATCAATTCCAAGTTCTATAACAAGAAACTAGAGCCTCTTCATAAATGCAAGGAAAACGAAATTGGTTTCTATGGAGTTGGGTCATGTTAGCGTAAAAGGAACAGTGTCAGCCTCAACTTGAAGGGAACGAAAGCCCCCCCCAATCAAATAAGGAGTCCTAACCAATAGAAATGATGAAATCGATCTTCCATATAAACAAACATAGTGACTGCTTGTTCTCTCTGAAACTTTACAAGGATTTAGATCCATTTCCATGTGCCACTTGTGGTCCTAAGGCCAAAGATGATAACCCGCAATAGCATATATGTTGAGTGACTACAAAATTCCTCATGTATATATGTTGTCCTTTTCCCTGAAATCCTTGAAAGATCTTATGCATATTGTGGTGTTTCTAATCGGTGGCTATAATGATTCTCATTTGGAAAACGCTATATATTTGTTTGGTTGGTTGGTTGGTTGGATTAGAAGTTAAATCGAGAAAGGAATGGTCATGTAAACATGCCTATTAAGGCATTTGATAATGGACAACTAAACATACCTAAAGGGCAAAAGCAATGAGTATGATACTAATTTGGAATAATCCATGGGATCCTTTAAAATGAGTAGCCCCTGGCTAGGGTCCAAGATGCATGGTTTGTAAACATTAGAATGATAAGTGTTAATGATAACAAAGGGGAGGTTGAGGTTGTAATTGACGTGAAACTAAGCGAAACAAAAGATAAACACTCTAATTAGGCCCATAGGAAAGGCAAAGGTCGATTGAGGAATCCCAAAGTTCCCCAGCAAAGGTGCAGAACAAAAGGCAAAGGGCAAAGGCAAAACGAAATGATTACTTGAATGAGACGGGACCCGCTCGATAATCTTTCCTTTCCAGGTCTTTCAATTTTTTGACTTGGGATAGGGTCCCACTTCGGCCACCATTGTCTTTATGGATTGAATGATAAAAAGAGCACCTCACGTGGAGTCTGAACCAAAGAGCCTGTCCAACCACAATAAAAAGGGAAGTCCTTACTCCTCTCCCTTCCATCACAAATAAAATTTTTAAAACAAAAATCCTTCATTTTTCCACTTCCAGTCCAAGCTACCTTCCCATTCCATGTACCCAAAAGTATTAATTAATTACAACCATAGGGAAAATAAAATCAATACAATTCAAATCCATTTATAATTAAAAAGCTCATCAAC
This sequence comes from Pachyrhizus erosus, assembly GCA_026544285.1. Taxonomy (NCBI): domain Eukaryota; kingdom Viridiplantae; phylum Streptophyta; class Magnoliopsida; order Fabales; family Fabaceae; genus Pachyrhizus; species Pachyrhizus erosus. The sequence continues at coordinate 11,751 of JAMLFT010004940.1, read as the reverse complement.
ACAATAAGAAAGCAATTTCTTTTCTGAAAATAAAAATCATGCTTTTTAAAGCTCACCCATATAATTCCCACTCATTATCTTTGTTGCTTAAAGCTCTTGCCCTCCCACCTCTCCCTTATCCCCTCTCTCCCTTTCTTTTTTTCTCTCTCTCCTTAACCCCATCAATTTCAAAGCAAATTCCTTCCCTTACACAAAACAAATAAGTGAAATAACTACACACACAAACGTGAAAGACCCACCACACAGATTAAACTACAAACTCACTGATCACAACCTGTCTCACAAAAAAAAAAAAATCACTCAAACACACACAAACACACAACTCACTTCCACACCAACAACTTTATTTCCTCTCCATGCGATCATGGAGGGAGGCGACGATCTCCACCACCATCATCACCATCACCACCGTCAGAACTTCCCATTCCAGCTCTTGGAGAAGAAAGAAGACCAAGAAACCGCATCATGCTCCACCTCCTCCCCGTACCCTTCCTTAGCAATCTCTGCGGAACCAAGCACATCAAATTCCACCCGATCCAACCAGCTGGCGGAGGCGTCGGAGCCGCCGAACAGCAAAAAGCCACCGCCGAAACGTACCTCGACGAAGGACAGGCATACGAAGGTGGACGGACGAGGGCGGCGCATCCGAATGCCGGCCCTCTGTGCCGCCCGCGTCTTCCAACTGACGCGTGAACTCGGCCACAAGTCGGACGGGGAAACCATCGAGTGGCTCCTCCAGCAGGCTGAGCCGGCCGTCATCGCCGCCACGGGCACCGGCACCATCCCCGCCAACTTCACCTCCCTCAACATCTCCCTCCGCAGCTCCGGGTCCTCCATGTCCGTCCCCTCCCAGCTCCGATCCTCCTACTTCAACCCCAATTTCTCCCTCCAACAACGTAGGACCTTGTTCCCCGGCATAGGACTATCCTCCGACAACAACAATAACAGCAACACCTCTACACTCCTCAATTTCCAATCGAACAACCTCAATACCGCCATGCTGCAGGCCAAGCCGGAGCTCCGCGAGGGCCAGCCCTTGGATTTGTCGGAGACAAGCGCCGAGGAATCGAGTTTAGGAAGAAAAAGAAGACCAACGGAACAAGACTTGTCCTCCATGCAGCACCAAATGGGAAGTTATCTCCTGCAGTCGAGTGCAGGCGCGATTCCAGCGAGTCACGCTGCTAACATATGGATGGTGGCGAATTCAAACTCTAATCAAGTCATGAGTGGCGATCCCATATGGACCTTTCCACCGGTTAATAACAGTGCTTTGTATCGAGGCACCATGTCTAGTGGGTTACATTTCATGAATTTTCCAACGCCCATGGCTTTGTTGCCGAGTCAGCAACTAGGGTCTTCTGGGATTGGTGCTGTTGGAGGTAGCGGTAATAATAATATGAACGAAGGGCATTTGAATATGCTTGCAGGGCTTAGCCCTTATCGTCCGGTTATCGGCGTATCCGAGTCTCAGGCCAGCGGCTCGCAATCGCATCGTGGAGGTGGCGCCGATGATCGCCATGATAATAGCACCAGTCACCACTCCTAGATATCATATCATATGATTTGATTTGATCACCGTAAATTCTTCTTCTTACTTGTGGTGTAGTTTGATTGATGAAGGATGGATGTGTTTAACACACGTGAGGTTTGGTTGATCTTCGAAATTCAGTTTTATTTATTCCCAAAATTAATTTTTTGGTGTGATTAATATTTTGGAGGGGAGGGAGAAGGGAGAAGGGAGGAGAGTTTTTTAGGGTTTGGCAGATGACACTATTTAACAATTGGGTATTTCGCTGCCTGCTTCTTCTTCTTCTTCTTCTTCTTCTTTTTTTTTTTTTTTTTTTGAGGTAAAAAATGTCTTCTTTGAGTTATTTCACTACACGATATCTTATCATCATTGTTTGTGCAATTTTCCTTGTTTTTATTTATTTTTTCTCCTCATAGCCTTTTAATTAATTGCTTTGTAATTTTATGCTTTTTATGTTAAAGAGAAGAAAACGACTCACTTCCATTCCATGAGCTTTGCCAAGTTTCCTACCTAACAGGCATTTTGGGCTGTTTTCTTTTTCTCTTTTTCTGGGCCACATAGCTAGCTCGTGTGGTAAAAGGGATGAAACAGTGTTACCGCAAGAATGTAAAAAAATAATGCAGTGGTATATTAAAATAAAATTACATTGCTTTTTGATCATTCTGATTCTAAATCTCTGCCATGAATCTCGAGGTTTACTGCATCAATGATTAAGATTTTTCAGAGAGATGGGGGTAATAGGACGGTGGGGTCAAAACCTTATCGGTTCCAGGTGTTGGCTCAGGTGGTGGGGTCCGGCTGCTGGTTATTGCCCAAACCAGTGTACAATGTCACTGACAAACAGGTGGATCATTCTCCATCTTCTGTTTTCTTTTTTAATTTTCTTTTAACCCTTTTAATGGAGCAGTTGCTGGCATCACAGAAAGATCCATGGTGAGTCTTAATGACCCTACTCGGATATGCCCCACAATTCCATCAATCAGGACCCTTCATTTGATGGGCCATGCCAGTATTCAATGCATGATTGGGTTTCTGCCCACCAAAGCAAAAACGTGGAATCTCCAGTTCCATGCCCTTCCTTCTTAATTACTGTCTCTCTTCAAAACCTTCTCTTCTCAAGACTTACTCCCACTTCTACACTCTTGCCAAATGGGTCTTCCTCCTCCATCTGCCTTTGCCGCAGCAAATGGACCAGTATTTTCTTTCTTTGTTTTCTTTTTTACTGGACTTGTTTATTGTGTGTTATAATCACGTACTGTAAAAGTATTAGCATATCTTATCTTAAATTACTTAAGACCAAGCATTTAATCACTTTTATTTTAACATTTTCATATAATACATATTTTCTTCTTTAACATGATTTTTTGAGTAAACAAACTATGCCATGATAGTAATATGTGGATTTTATAATGATCATTATAACTGGTTTTAATTTAGTTGACAGTGTAATTATATTTGACGGTGTATAGAAATTAAATTTTAAAATTTTTAATTTTATATATTTTAATATTATTTACTGTTGTGTTTTAGAATCTAATAATATCCACTAGCTAAAATAATAAGGAACATGTATGGTGATGGAATTAAAAATTGGTAGGGAAGGGGAAAGCGGGATTAGGATATTCTCTCTACTATAAATTATGTTGTGCACAATGGGATTCGAAGGCAACTTTATTTATGGAGATGATGTCAATAACACGAGTGTAAAGCAGCTAAGGAAATACAAATATGCTTCTTAAGTCATAATCAGGGAAGCCCACATCTGATTAGCATAATCTGCTACTTGATGAGAATGGTCAATATGGAATAAGGTACCTTGGTGAGGTTCCAATTATGGGCACAAAACAGTAAGCTGATAATGACACTGCTAAGATGGTTCCCACCTAGCGCTAGCTAGAGCTGTAAAAGCAAATCATGAACCAGATCTGACTGAATTAGCTATAGCTAGTGTTTCTCGTACTACCACTTGCCCATACAACTATAATTTTCATACGATACCAAGTCTTGTATCTTCGTATATAACGGAGATGAAATTTTTCTAATGAAAATAAAAGCAAGATTGGGTTTTATTCTCATGTTCTGAATATAAAAGATAGTTCATAATATTTTAATTTGCAGTAGAATTTAATTTCTGATGCGTGCACATGTGTGCTGCAGCGTAACTAATGTCTTGTATTAAAGGAACTAGCTGAAAGATTGTTGTTTCTCTCAGTCAAGACGCTATGCATTTACAGCTTCGAAATTTCCACTGTTAAATTCATATTGGTCATGCTTTGCAGTTTCATATAGCGACTTGCATTGGATAAGTCTGTATATAGGGTTTTCAGCCTTTTTATGTGATGACCATAAGTTAAAATACATCACATCTAAGTAAATAAATATATCCTTAAAATTCTTTATTCTTGAATAAACATACTATGTCAATTCCTATATAGAAATCATTGATAAAAGTTTAATATGATATTTAAATAATTTTTAATTATTATTATTGTTATTATTATTATTATTTTGAGTTTGTATTTAGTTGCGCAAGAAGTTTTGGTTTACATTATATAATTTTTATTACACTTTTCTATACCGCCTAAAAATTAAGCCTTCTTTTTTTTCCAGAAAAAATATTTCTTTAATAGCTAAAATTGTAGGCTTCGTTTATTTTAATTCGTTTTAAAAAATTTCACTTTAATTCTTAATTTTATAAAAATAATATTTTTAATTTTACTTTTCACAATCATTTTATACCAGAAAATATTAAAGTAAAATAATTTTTTAAAGTTACAGTTGAAAACGAAGATACTATAAAATTAGGAATTAAAGTAATTCAAATTTACAATTTTAAAGACTAAAAAAATGAGTAAACAAAAAATTATTCATTTTTTCTATTTTTCCTGTCTTATTAATTATGGTAATTTAAAGATGTATAAAATAAAACTAATATCAATTAAATATTTTTCTTGTTACTCTAAGTGTTTAATTATGAAAGGAAATAAAAAGAAGAGGAGGGAAATGTATATAATGTGGAAAAAGTTTGGTGCATACCGAACTCTATTAAATACCTAGATAGGAAAAAATTTTAGTTACAGCCTAGATATGAAAATTTTTTAGTTACAGCCTAGATAGGACATAAAAGAAAGAAATATAAGCATATAAATTAAATAATGTAATAAGAAAAAATACAAGTTGAAGTAAAGATGTTTTTATTCTATATAAATAATATAAAACTTATTTTTATATTGAAAATAATTTACTGTTGTATAAAGGATAAATTAATTGAGTATTCTAAAGTTTTGGCCTCATTTCCCCTTAAAATATAGTTTTGAATTTAGAGAAAACAAAATTGTGAGACCTGACTTTTAACACTTTGTTTGATTATAAAAGATTTTATTCTATGTTTAATTTTATTGCCAAACAATTTTTTATTATACATCTTCCATCATACTTGTTTCCACTTAAAATTCATCAAAACAAATAAAGGATTAAGTTTCTTACTTTTCATAAAATGAAATTTGACATCTATACATGGCGTTAACATATTAGTTTTTTTTTCCCTGAAAATATCCATATATGACTTTTCATTTTACTTCTAGCACCTTGATTTTTTATATTATTTTAATTATTTAAAATCTACTAAAAAATATTATTTAGAGAAATTTGAGAATGTGAACTTCACATATTGAATAAAATTTAAATAGTCTTAAATTGCTAGTAGAACGATAATGGTTAGACTCACGAAGGGGACAACCATTTGTAAACATTCTGACACTTAAATAAATAATAATTCCATTATAATTTAGCACTAGAGTAAGAGAACATACTTAAGGGAATTATTTGCTTTGGGTATTATAGGAAAATGTACATGACATAGGTGAAAGGGTAATGGGATGTTCGATAACCTCCATGCTACTTCTTATACATATAGGTTGGATAGGTTGATCTATGTTTTGTAGGACAAATCTTTGTTGATTGAGATATCAAGGCAGAAAGAGATCCAAAGTTCTCATTATAAATTTTATTTCATTAGGCTTTTGTTTGACCTAATATACTAGTGTACGGAATATGTATAAGAGAATTGAAAAGAACAAAGAAGGAATAAATCCTCAACTTCATTCTTAAACTGTTACTTTTTTTTGCAGTTACAAAAATTTGGAGGGAGGGGATGGTGTCCCATTCCAAGTCAAGGAAGACTTCTAAACTCAAAGAGCGTTTGCAAGATACTTATGTTCACCTCACCCTGAAGAGACAAGTGAGAACTTGAACATTTGATTTGTCAAATATAAGACTCAATCTTGTTCCTTGACCACTCTTTGGGGTTATTCTTAAAGTATTACTCGCTATCTTCAAGTATTTGAATTCATAACAAATTGTCTTTTAAGTATAAAAAAAAAAATTCATCAAATTGGTTGCAGAATGTTAGTAATATATACCAACTAGAGACTAGGCTGATGCATATTTAAGAGAAATTACTTGTATAATGTTATTATTTTATAGACCACATAAATTTGCGGATAATAACTAAAGAACTAAACTGATAGTTTATTTCATAAAGAAGAACTATTAAGATAACGGCACAACTTAAGTTTATGTATAAGCGAATAATTAATTTATGATCACAGTATTTTAACTAAGGATTTTAGGGGTTAATTGGCATCCATTGCAGGATCAGTTTCAAATATCACTAATTTTTTTCAGTACTAACAACTACCAAAAGTAGTCAGACTTTGCAATAATAGCATTGTAAAAAATGAGAGATAGTATAAAAGTAACAAAAAAATTGTATGAAGTTTTTTTTTTTTTTTTGTAAATAGAAAAAATTATATAAATAATACAACTCTTTAACATTGGTGATCCCCTCCCCACTCCAAAAAAAAAAAAAAAAAATCCTTAACAGACAGCATTCATTCTTAGCCAAGCCCATTCCACGTAAAACTTAAAACTCCGAGTAACGTTCAATTATTAGAGGAGATCATCGCTATCATTGCATACGATGCACTAAGCCAGAAATTCTACTCCAATTTGAGTGCTAAAGAAAGAATAGGAATAGGAATTGAAACAATTCAGAACTACATTGCACCTGCTGCTGCACTGTTGTGCTTCCAAACAAATATTGAGATACTCGAGTTAAACGGGCATCTCTCTATTATTGTGACCCCACATGCTACTGGTAGATATCCTTATCTCCTTCTCGATCCTTAAGCCAAATAACAACAATTATTAACTTGAAGCCGTATATATCCCCATTTGAATTCAATGTCACAATATATATACCCATTGATTAAACTAAAGCTAGACACATTTCAATGTGTTATTGTTTTGTCAGAAAATGAAACGTTTGATTTGTGACATATGTTATTTGTCAAAAAATTAGATATTTGTACTAATTAAAATGTTGGCTTACCTTGAGTGGGAAATGGGGCCTGAGTGGTACCCCATCGTTGCTCATATGGATCTGAATCTAATAAGTGACACCGTACACATAGCCACAGGATTGGTCCCCCTAGGTAAATCTTATACCCCAAAAAAATATAGCATGAGTTAGACCAGCTAGGCCACCAATTTCTGTAAATTGTGAACAAGTCGGCTAGATTTTGGGCACAAAAGTGGGTGCGAACTTACCTGCTAAGAAGCAACAGATTCTATATATTTGGCCCATAATATCCCTAATTCCTTTGTTTGGGCCCAGAAAATCTCTTAATCTTGCCATGGTTTCTCAGAGGGAAATATGATAGATGTTGAGGCACTACCATGTGCTTCCCTACTGGCGTTTAGCCTACAGGTTGGTGGTTACTAGTTACGACATAAGTAATTAGAGGTGTAGACCCACCACCATCACGTCCACTCAAATTTTGTGTGTGCTGGCTTTCTATGTTTGCACTTTTTTATCAACATGTTGGGTAGGAGAGATAAATTTGCCTGCCCATTTACATTTATTGCTTTGTGGGAAAAACTATTAAGTGGGAAAGGAACCACTCCCCAATTCAAATTCCCACTATTTACTGTATTAACCATACAATTGCTTACTAGTAATTAATTTGATTTTATAACACATTCATCAGGCAAAGGATAGACCAAGATTCAAACTTGGTAATAACTATGGTCACTCAAGCAATATGAAATTATAAATTGCAATAACTGTCGGCAGATAAATGCCTCTCCAGCATGTGTTTTCTTTACTCTATTCTTTTCTTTTTTTTTTTCATTTTGATTGTGATTTTATAATATTAATGAAATATTAAACATTTTCTTTTTATTATATCCTTAGCCATTTATTATAGGATAAAAAAATATAAAGGAGAGATAATCTAATCGATGTAGGAGTAAAATATAAGAGATATACTTAAAAAAAATAACATATTTTTATAAAATTTAAAATATTAATTATATTTCTTAATTCCTATATCAAAATATTAAACTTCAAACAAAATGACATAAAGGAAGGGTATGATATATCATTGAGGGTTTCAAATGAATATAAATCATTACCTTCGGTTCTATATACAAAAAATAAATACTTAATTTATAAATACTAATAAAATAATTAAAATAATTTATTTTAATTAATATTATCATAAATTTAAATTTTATTTTTAAAGTACTTGTAATATTATTTGATTTAAGGAATTGTTAAAAATAAGAAAATAAAAAAATTATTGAAATGTATAAATATATATTTACTTATTATTTTGAATTGCAGTCTCATTCAATTTTCAATAAAATATTTTTTATTTTTAATTCTTTAATCAGTGTGTCCTAAAAACACATGTTAACAAGAACCATAAACTTATTATTAAGGTATAAAAAAAATGAATAATGATCAACTCCCTTCCAAAAATAAAAATAAAAAAATGTTAGAAAGAGTATTTGCTAGCATCTGCAAGATAACATCAGGAAACTCAAGTACTAATGTCTATATGTTCATATTCTTTTACTACTTCGATAAACAATTCTGAAAACGAAAGCGAGAAGGCCGGGTAATTAGCTAGGCCAGTTCTGTGATTATAGGACGCAACAAGCTATGAATATGTACGTTATCTGTGTTATACATTTGTATAAGAAAAGTTGTGGTACTCTTCCTAATCCTTAAGGAGCAGCTTGAAAAATGAGAGCCAGTAAACCTTATTTGAAGCTTGTTATATAACTAACCTCTAGACCACTAATGTAACGCCGTGTGTGTGTGTCTCTCTCTCTCTCCCTCTTTATATAGTGACAACTGATAGTTTGGGAGGTACAATAATGCAAAAATGCAGTTGCCCAAACACGGTGAGTCACATCCCTCACATGTAATGTTGCTGATCAGTCGAGGATTTGTCCTAGCTGTTGGCCTGGTGCACCTAGCATGTGGACACTAAAATGTGGAAACAAATGAGAATCGAATTTGGCTCTCTTTCTGCTTAGGTGGTGTGCTGTATGTAGTTTTACTTTACTTCTATCTCTGCTATTGTCAATTGGAGGTTGAAGATGACTCAGTATTTTGGAAGGACAAAATTAAAAATTATATATAAGCTCATGTCTATGATACTACTAGTATGCTATATAAGATAAATTGGGAATTGAATAATGATGTGTAAGTACCATATAATTAGCTTGGCTATTTGGGTGAAGGACATTGTGGTGCCTTAACTCTCATATTGAATACATTGGAGATGGGGGGTACAAATAACTGATACCTCAAAAATGATGGACTGAGAATAAGACAATGATATACAATAATCACCCAAAGATGATTATTAGTTAGCAGGTCTTTAGATGTATTAGTCTGCAAATTAAACAAGTCAATGTCAGAGTTTTTTGTCCCCATATATAGGCTCGTACTTAGTCAATATAAAGTCCACCACTTTTGTGTTAAAAAAAAAAAAAACGAAGGTCCTCTATATTTTGTAGCACTCCATATTGATTTATTGCTGCTTTCATTATCCGATGTAAGTTGCATGATCTGATCATCTCTGGAAAATTCTTTTATTGATGTATTCAGAGGTAGTGTTAGTAGGGAATTTGAAAGCTATAAGTAGGGAACATCCTATTGGGATCACAAAGGGGGTAAATTGAAGAGACCAGGACAAATGCGTGTCGCACTTTCAAAATGATTATAATCTCATAGTTAATCTATTTGAAAGCAAGGTGCACTTATCTATTTAGTCATTTGTTCGTGAGTTTTATCTTATGAATATAATCTCTTAGTTAATTTCACTGTTGAATTCATGGTTGAAATTAACGATTGTGATTGTTGTATATTATAATACATGTAGATGTATTTTTATCTGTACTTTCCACTTGATAAGAACAATGTCAATAATGTGCTCAATTATATGTTACAACTACCCAAATATTAGACATTTGATCTTTTTTCTTTTAATTTTTCCTAGTTTACCTTTATAGAGTATGGTGATCATCATATCATATCTTCTCCTTCTTAGTCTTTCTTTATCATGTTATCTCTTTATATGATTTGCGTGACACAAGGAGGCTGTAAAACATTTTTAATCTATACTTTGAAAAAATATAAGGTGTAGTTGGACCATCCTATAGCTTGATAATGACAACAGAATTTGGATTCTTTAACTGGTCTATATGTTTGAACACAATGAGTTGCTTCAACCTTCAAATGGATCTTGTTTCAGTGTGATGATTAGCAATCTGGGTTCAAGTCTAGCCTGTACTATTTTAGCACTCACGTTGTACTCGTATCTGCCACAAAAGAAGACATAACGTCTTCGTTTCTCCCTGGAAGTGATCTGACCAAAACCATCATCATCATCATCTTTTGCAGATAGAATATGAGGCATCTTATGTGCAAGATGTGGATGGGAACATGCACACGCACTCTGCACCTTGAAATTAGGAAAGGGTAACTTTGATATTAATTGTGGTGCTTCTAGCCTAGATTGCTGGTATATCAAGCTTTTTTCCAATTTCCATAAGCTATGGTCTCGTGTATCTTGTCTCTTTTCTCTTGTCTTGACACATGCATTATAGAATATGAGTTGCACATGTGAGACGTGATTTTTTTCCTTGATGTTAACCCTTCCTTTCTTCTTCTCCCCAAGTTCTTGCACACACATAAAGCAGTGTGATTGTGATGTGCTCTGAAGCCAGTGAAACTTGACCGACATAAAAAATAGCTATTTTGGCCACTGATTTCTAAATGTTCTAACTTACTACAAAAGTTTAAGATACTTACAGCATTTTTAATTATATGATTTATTCTGTTTGTAAATTTGGCTTTTTTACTTTCACCATGAGAAGGAAACACCAACACGGCAAAGCTCAACCAGTCATTCATGTTTTCATGTATAACCTTTTGGTAGTTACTTGTGAAATTAATTGTAAAACCTTTTTTTTATGTTGATGATTTGGTTGGTGATTTTCTAAGCATCTCCACCAATTGTTTGATCTCCGAACTTTGAATCTATGTATCAATAAATAAATACAGAAAAATAAAATTGATGTCATTTCTGTAATTCTTGAATCATTGTTTCAGTGTAGAATTTCAGACAGCATCCACCAGCTTAGACTAATGGTTAATTACTTATACAGGTCAAGTAGGGGACAGATCCCACAAAGGCAGAAACCGTGATGCTGACTTAAGAACTTCCTTCACATGCACCAGAAAAGCAACCTGTAAGCACCATTTGAATACTCAAATCTGTAAGCGTGTCACTTCAATAAAATTGTATTTGCTATGACTAGTACCTTGTAAAGTTACACGACGTAATTAGAATATTTCGTTCTCCATTTATCAACTCAGAAGACTCTCAGGTCTGAAATCTCATATCCAGCTTATGGCAGCAAGAATTTGTAATATTCTCTTATCCACAATTCTTATTGTCATAACACATAGCTCTGAGCTCCCATCCTGTACTTTTCCTGATTTGCTAATTTGAAATCATGCAGCCTTGTAAACCACTTTGCTCAGTTTTGGACTTTTGGAGCTTCTGATCTTCCATATTTTCTGAGGTGTGATGCTGCATTTTTTCACACATCTTTTGCAAAGCTTAGGGTCCACTTTGACCATAAGCTACAATATACATCTATAATGTAAAGGGATATTATCATTATATATTCACTCTTTTTTCATTTCACTTTTATCCCACTTTTTTATTTTTATTATCATTTGCTATATTTATTATCAGGTTATTAAATTTGAGAGTCTAGATAAACTAGTAAAAATTTCATAAACTCAATTTTTATACTTGTAAAAATTTATTAAAATGTGTTGTTTAATAATATCA
>JAMLFT010004939.1:0-18505 GCA_026544285.1 Pachyrhizus erosus | reverse complement strand
CTATAAAAATAATTTTTATCTTTTTAAAAAATTATCAATAATTAAAAATAAAAAAATATTAACAATAATATCTATAATCAGTTAAAACTTATTATAAATTATCAATTTTTATAAGTCTCACTTATAAATTATGAAAGATAACCAATTAAATAAAAAATAAAATTCCTTAAAGATGATAAATTTCAATATATTTCAACTAATAATACAAAAAGTGTTAAAAATGAAGTTTTAGAAAATGTCAATGATATTCTTCTTAAAAATAACATTGTATCATGTTATAAATTATTTATCATAAATCTAAAACATAATTTATATATTCAGAAATATTTATTGATCGTAAAATTTAATTATAAAAAATTTTATACATTTAAAAAATTTATTTATTATAAACTTTAATTATGTAAATAAATATTTATTTTATGTAATGTATGAACTAAAATACTAATTTTTAATAAAAAAAAATTGACTTAATTGATTTAGCATAATACATGAATTGTTATAAATTCAACAATATTTATCTTTCATTCTTAATACTACTTCTTGCAAAATAATAATTCTTCAAATTCTCATCATGTGTTGAAAATCCTTATTATATACTATCTAACTCTTAATTCAACTCACATAAAATTATTTTAGTTTAACAAAAGTTATTGAATTTGAGATCTAAATATTGCTTCCAATTAATTATACTTATAATCTATACAAAAATAAAATCTTATTATATAAATAAAATAAAGATGCATTTTTCTTTATTTTTTTATTTTTTCTCAACTTTGTCTCTATATATCTTTGTTTTTACTTTTATCTTTTCTCATCTCAATAAATCTCTAACAACGTAATGCAATCTTTTATACCTTTTATTAAATGTAACTATTTGTTAACAAAATTATTTTTTATAAAAGAAGGACAAAATTAATTCTTAAAAAAATAATAAATGGTCAACATAAAAAATAATCTTTTTAAAATTATTTTTTAGATAAGCTGATCTCTTTTTTTTTTTTATCAAGAAGAATGCTTTATTAAATGAGTAATGTGTTTTTGGTATTTTTATTACAATTTAAATTCAAAACATTATCAGATAAAGATTTTTATAGAATTGCTGATCAAGAATTTTAGTTATAGTTTTAAAAACAACACATTCAACAAATAAGAGTTTAAAGCATGAATTTCATGATTTATAACAAAAAAAATTATGTTAAGTTATTTAACCGAACCAATAGCTTATTTGATTTTTAATTTGAGAAAGATTACACTTAGAACTCGATTTTGATAATTATTTTGATCTTAATGAAAGTATATGTCATTTTTTTAAATATCGAATTTGAACAAATATAATTAATTCATGTTGGTTGGAAAACATCAATACTTGCATAAAAACATTTATAACTTGTTTGGATTATAAATTTGATCACCCTAACGATATAGATCAAAAGAAATATAAATCATAAATAACAATATACAAAGAATTATAGGAAGAAGCCGTGGTTGTCGAGAATATAAATTAGATAAAGAAGATAGAATCTATGCTACTCGAAAAGATAAAAGCAGGCATGAACATACATAGAACCAGAGTGCCATAAGTGCAGTGTATGGTGTACAGAAAGTATGTACCATTCAAAAATTAGCAAAATATTTATTTGCCTATTTATAAAAGTTAAATTTAACAAAAAAAAAATGATTTGATTAAAACATGTGTCTCGATTTACTATAATTGTTTTCTTATCATTCTAACACCTGTAATTGAAAATGGTGTCGTACTTTTGCTAGATTGTTCCTTTTTTCTTTCTTAAAATGTTTCCTTTGATGTACCTTCTCGAAGTATTTAAATTTTTTTAACACAAAACATTCTTTCAAAAAAAGTAACTTATCATTGTTGCCACACTTTTTCGTTGTATCAAAAAACACTTCTCAAATATCATTTTAACATCTTCTACATCAGGTTATATCATAATCAGAAATCATTTTATCAACAACCCTAACAGATAACTCCTAAAAATCTCTTATTGAGATTTACTCGAAACAAATCATTTTTACTCAGAAATGAATCTCGGTGAGTTGTATAACTCTTCAATTCTCATTGTTTTAAATATATTATTTTAGCTAAAAACTTAATGTCACATATCAATTACAACTGTTAAATTTTCACTGTGTTACACAAATCATGCATTCCCATTATCTTTATCATTAACAACTGCTACAAGGATTTGATTAGATTTTTTCTTTAAAATTTAAATCAAAATTCAAAATTCATTTTTCCACTATCCTTATATTAACCTATAAAAGAGTCAAAACACCAACTTTCTTATTACACTATTGTTAACAAATTTTTTTCATTCTTCATCTTCTGAAACGTTCTCTTTGTTCTTTTTTCCTCCCCTTTATAATAACTCAAAACCTGACTTTTGAAACCACTTAGCTATATAAATTATGTTTTTCAATCTAAATAAATTTCCTCATTCCTATTACAATCAATTTGCCTTGTTAAAATTTCCTTATTATTTAACATGACTTATATATTTATAGCTAGTTTGAAAACACGTTAACAGAAAAAATGTTTAATATGTAGAAATTATAATTATTAACTTTTGAATATCACATCCGAAACATAAAAAATTATGTTTAAAATATGAAACCGAAAAGGTTATTATTTTATTGTGTTTGAGAGTTTAATTTTTATATTTTTTTTTTACTCCAACCAAATATTCATCTCTTATTAATATTTCAAATCCTAATAAAAGGTCTTTAAAGATTTTAAATTTTTTATCTGGTGTCAAGTCAACATGAATATGATTATACATACAAGAATCTATCCAATTTACATACATTTTATTCTGACGAGTTAATATTTATTTATTTATATTTTATTTACTTATCAAGCACGTCATATTTAGTGTGTATTTACTTTTGCCTTAAAAACGTGTATGTACGAATTGTTTTACATCAAACAGATTAAAATGATGCAAAACCTATTTCTTTAATGCCAATATTAGATTTAATAATTTAGACACTGTTGTTTTTCTATCAGTTATATATCTAATAAACCTTCGATTGTGACTCTTAAAATAATGATTAGCTTTTGTTAGTATTTGACACTTTCATGTAGGAATAAGCTAACAGCACTTGTTTATATTGTATTCCTATTTATCAAAATACTCAATTGAATTTAGTCTCATTCTACTTTTGAGATTTGTTTATATCGTATTTTTTTCATAAGTATTTTTTAAAAAATAAAAAATATTAAATTTTTATAAACTAAAATGAACTCATATTTAAACTTTTATATAGATTTTTTTTAAAGCTATATTACATAAATTAATTTTAATTTATGAACATATTCAATATTTTTTTCTTATAAGTATCTAAAAAAAAAGTTTTTCCAAATTAAACCATAACATCATAGAAGCTCCTACACTAAGTTTAGTAACAAAAGTAAGACTCATTAATATATACAAAATAGGGTGAAACAAAAAAAATGGTAGGTTCCACTTGAATTTATTTTTATGCAAATGTGATAAAGAAATGTACAACAATTCTATGTATGAAATTAATTTTCAGAATTTATAATCAAATTTGTATCAATTCTCAACTCTCAACTAGACAATGTTGAGCTACTAGTTAATATTCAGTTACATTTTGTACCATTAGATAAATTCACAAATTATTTGTCACCAACCCGATTTTCAATTTATATAAGCACATCCACCTTATTAATTGTCTCGATATTCAAGATTGCATCACCTTTATTTCTTTTAAACCAAATATCTTTAAATTTACTCTACTTCTTACTTAATTTTATTCATTTTTTTTTCCTTCTCTAAAATTACAATTTTAATCCTCCTATTTTTTTAAAAAATAAAATAAAATTTGATCTCTTTAACTATTTTTTAAACAATTTTAGTCAATTTATTTTCTAAAATTAGCAATTTAACCTTCCATTTGTAATATGCAACGTTAATGTCATTAATAATTAATACAAAAAATTTAAGGACAAAATTAAAATCATCAATTTAAAAAAAAAAAAAACTAAAATTATTAAAAATAAAAATTATAATTTAACATTTTCTTAAAATCAAAGGAAGCGTGCTTTTCCGTTGGAAGACGATTGCTCCTGTGTTGATGCACTGGACTGAGCCACGATCAAAGACAGATTTGAGTGAAAAAATAAAAATAAAAATATATTAATGTGAGGAAAAGTACTAAACCAGTGGAACTGACACGTGTGTATGTAGACATATTTTGGACACTCTAGCCACCATATCCCTTGCGGTTGCGGCTACTATACCATGTTAGTACCACACCACTACTATTCCTTCCCTCATCGTTTCTTCCTTTTCCTTTCTTTGACTTTTTCAACTTTCAATTCTCTACCTCCTTCTCCTATCATTTCCATTCACAAACACCAAAACCAAACAAAGCAAGCTCCATTAATTGTCTTTCATCACCTTCATCTCCAATTGAATATAATTTTATGCTTTAATTACTTCTTCTTTTTTTTTTTTTACCTTATTCTTGTAATAACCATTTTTTACTTCTTATATTTTTAAATATTTTATGAAATTGACTCAATAAATTACAATTATAAAAATTAAATTCAAATGTTTTAAGTTTTAAGCATTAAAAGAAAAAATTATTACAAGGATAATTAAACCAAATTTTATTTATCATTCGAATAATCCCAAACCATTAAAGCGTACAAATATTAACCCAACTCACTATAGTCAGTCTACAAGTTGAAGAATTCTGAGTAATTTACATAACGTTTTAAATTCGAATTTCATTATCGTTATGGTATAAAATAAATTTTGGCCCAAAAATTTATCAGTACTGCTTTTGATGTCGAGATTTAAATGCATTAGGTCCTTCGCAACCAAACATGGACGCACAAAAACCATTTGTTGGATTGAAATAATGGGAGCAAAGCCAAAGAAGCTGATGATATCTCGTGTGTGTTTTTTGGTGTGTATTTATAGCATTCATTTTAGATACTTTTAATTTCATAAAATTAAGTTTAATTAAAAATGAGTTTTTAATCGAATAGGTTTTGATATATTAGATTATGGAGTTTTTTATGTATTTATTAAGGTCCTCTGATAACAAGTATTTTAAAAATGTTGGTTAAAGTATTTTTTATTTGAAATCACGTGAAAATTAATCAACCATGATAAAAATATATTTTTCATAAAAAGTTTTACTTTTAATTTTTTAATCAATATTCTAACACTACTCAGTAACATTCTAATTTTTATGGATACGTGTACGACTGAGTTTTTTGTGCCCTAAAAAACGATACAATGTTTGCTCTTAACAAAACTAAGATTTACAGCATAGAATTGAGTTACATAAAAATGTGAAAATATGATCACACAAAAATCAAAGCATTTTTACACCCTTAATTTGAATGAACTTCAATTCTGATGGCGCAGACGTTTTGGCAAATTAAACAAGCACATACGCTTCCCAATTGTTCCCTTTTTTATTCAATACTGAGCTTTCTCAGGGGAATGTCACACAACCAAACCAGGAAAGTCTGTAAGATGGCACGGTAACCAAGGCCAAGGGGGAATTTTGACTTCTAAATATCAGAGAGGAAGTAAAAATAAAGATTAGGAATTTTCACCTCTCATATATTTTTTAAAATATTTAAATCAAACAAATTATTTAGAAAAGTTATTTATTTTTATGTCTTTCTAATCAAATCTTACGTCTTTGTGCTTGAGAATCGGTTGTTTCTTTTCATAAATAGTATTTTTTTTTAAATTAAACGTCACAAATATTTTTTATTTAAGATGATTTTACTCAAGTTAAATAGAGTTATTATATACAACAAAGTTTTTTATTTAAATATTTAATATAGTTGTATATTTTTTAAGATTTAAATTTGAAATTATTAATTTTAATACGTAAGATTTTAATTCAAATATCTTAATAGTGTATACAATTTTTATATAGTCGTTTAATTATAAAATATTGATAAAATCATTAATTTATGTAATAATTATTTTAATTAATTGATAGTGTAAAAATATCTACAGTTATAAAATGAAACTCTATTCGTAAATGTGAAATGTTGGATAATCCTTACTCCAAAATTTGGACTAAATAAACTTTAAGGAATAGGAAAGAAAAAAGTGGAAGAAGACAAGCATTAATGGGAGAACGTGCATTTACAAGTTGCAAGACAAAGAATTATGATCGTGCGCCATATATTAGTACTAGAAATAAATTAATGAATGGAGTGAAAACGTTGTAACAAAAAAATCTGAAGAGTTATGAAGCTCACTGAGTCTTATCCACATCCACTAAAGAAAAAATTGTACTTAAACTTTTGAAGGAAAGCTGTCAAGAGTGGAGGCTAAGTAATTATAATAATTTTTATTGGAGAGAGTAAGAACTAAGAAGGCCAAGATTTGATGCAAAATCCGGAGAAGTGTTGTTACCTTACATTCTTCCCTGGTTCTTCGTTTGTTATCCTTGTTTTCCTTCCTACGTACAAATCTAATAATTTGGTTGGGAGAGCTAACACCAAACAATAACATACGTGAAATTTGGCTGATATTTTGGACATTAATGTTGCAGATGAGATTCGCTATCACACAGGCCATGTCATGTCTTGCTCAACGCCATTGCACACTGTGAGGGTCAGAGGGAAAATCTGAGTAGGGTCTCTCACAAAGATGTGGTCTCAGTCTCAGATCTTACCAATAACTATTAACTATTAACTATGTACCAATGCTTCTCTCTCTGCCTTTCCCTATACAGCCTGTTGTCTTCTTCTCCCTACCCCTCTCCCAAAAGTGTTCTTCCATGCATTGTACGGTCGTACCGACATTCAACTGCTGCCAAATTTTTTCTTTTTTCTTTTTTCCACTTCTCCTTCTCTACTTTTCTTTTAACTCTATTTCCACTTCCGTTTATTCCTTAATCCCTTTTAGACCTCTCATCTAGAAATATAATTTTTTTTTAATATTTTCTCATTTTGAAAGACCACTCTTATCTCATTTCATCTGTCTCGCCCAGAAAAAATATATATATAATTTTCAAAAAATTATTCTTATCTCTTAATAGGTCCGTCTAGTTTTTCCCTCTAAAAGAAAGGTCTGATTTTTCATTAAATAAAATAAAAGCATTAACAGAATAATAAATAAATAATTAGTTTAATAAGTGATTTTGTAAAAACTCGAGAAACATAAAAAATAATTATTGTATTATAAATTAAAGTAATTATTCATCAATGTGACAGCATGTCCTATTGTACCCTCTTTTCTGTTGGTACATATGGTTTGACAATTGTTTAACAATTATTAATTGTGTGCTTTCAATTTAAAGTTCTCAAATTATTAATTGGTTTTCAAAAATTTTTAGTGTTAACATTTTTTTTCTCTAGTCTTAAATTTGATTGTTTTTAAATTTTGCTTTTCGTTTGAAAATATTTTTCTCATCCCAAGGTTTAACTATTTACTCTTGAACTAATTCTCTTCAGTTTTTTAATTTTACCTTTTTTCTTCTTCCGAAGCTAAATTATTAGTTTCTTACTTATTTATTCAAAGTAGTTAAGAGTTTTTGTTTTATAATTTCGGATATCTTTTATTTATTTAAAAAATAATATTTTAACACGTGCATTGTATATTATAAATGTTTATATTTATATAATTAAAATCTATAATAAATAAATATTTTGAATGTATAAATTATACTTTAAAATTATAACAAAAAATTTGAATTGTAGTATAAGATTATTTTAAACTATTGACGATATTAATTGAAATATAATTTAAAGATAGAAATAAAAATAAAAGAAAACTAGTTTGAGATGATTGAGAGAGATAATATTTTGTTAGTTGTATAGTGGTATCTAAAATTTACATCAGAGGAGAAAAATTTGAAAATATTTAATTAAGAGATTGAACAAAATAAAATCTTATTCTCTAAATTGTATAATCTAATTTCTTTATAGTATGTAAGTGAATTCGTTTAAATTGAATAATTTAATAAATCATTCATATATATTTTTTATTTGAAACAATTTTGTTCAAAATGAGTAGGACCATTGTGAGTGACAAAACTCTTCATCTTCTATTGAAGACAATTATGTTTAAGTGGGGTAAGATCATTATGGGTGACAAAACTCTCTATTTTTCATTTGAGACAATTTTGTTCAAGCTAAGTAGGACCATTATAAATAACAAAACTTTCTCTTCAAGTATTCAATGTAGTGGCATATCTAAGACATGAATTTGAGACTACGGATTAAGCTGAAACAATCTCAGCCTAGTTGATCCATACACTCAATGATATTAAAATAAATGATTTATTAATGACTTTGTTTTTCATTAATTTTCTTGTTAGTTGTGGGTGAGTTGCATAGGATTAGATTTTAGAAAAGAAATTGAGTTCAAATTAAATTAAATCGTGTTTGACAAAAAAATTCTAATTAATCCAACTTTAATTAACTAGATCAAAGGTAAGTTAAATTATTTTGCAAGTCCTTTAATTATTTGATAATTTTTAATTAGGTTTTTAAATTATTTTTATTAATTTTGTTATTAAATTTGTATTTGTTTTTTAATTAAATCTTTTCATCTAATTGTCATTATAAAAAAATTGTTTAAATTAATTGTGTGAGTTTTAAAAAAATTATTGTAGGATAAAAGCTCAAGAAATCAGTGAAATAATACTTAAATTGTATGAATTTACAAATATGTGAATACTAGTGAAATATATCAAATTCAAACCCTGTAAAAGTGAGAACATTGACTTAAAAAAAATTATAAAAAAATACTTGAATTAAGTAAATTTGTAAAAGTGAAAATATTGACTTAAAGGTGAGAAACTTAATCGACCTATAAATATGACAATAATAAATTTAGGGACAAATTAGATTTTTGTGATTAATTTTTCATAACAAAGAGAAGGAGTCAATTAAAAAAATAAATATAAGTTCATCAAGAACTTAATAAAAAAAATAGTTAAAAAACCTATAAAGTAATTTAACTTTAATTTTAAGTTAGATTGAATTGAGTTGTCAAAATATAATTTAAGAAATAAAAAAAGAGAGCTAATTTTATATTTCATATTTATATATTTTTATAAACAATGTTTAAAAAAAAATTAGGATTAAAATTGAAGAATGATATTAAAAAAAAGAGGTCGAATTGAGCTCTAATAGATTGAATTTATTGTTAGTAATCTGATATCTAATTTAATAATGATTAACACATTTTAATCTGAACCAATATAAATATTTGAATCAACTCATACTAGTCGAGTTATGTCATTCACACAACATTTTTTATAATATTATTTTCTTCTATATCTCTTCATTACATCAAACATCATATCACAACTTTTTCTATTTTTCTTTTTATTGTACAAAAGTTTGTACAGATATATAGTATAAATTCAATTTCTCATTTCTTTTATAATATTATTTTCTTCTACATATATCTCTTAATTACATCAAACATCATATCACAACTTTTTCTATTTTTCTTTTTATTGTATATATAAATAGTATAAATTCAATTTCTCATTTCTTTTATTTAAATCAGGTCTAATTCATCTCATTCATGTTGAGACATATAATCACACTTAGTTGTGGGATTATTAGTTGAAGACTTCTATACTTTATGATGTTCTTGTCTTCAAGGCCAAAAAGAAAAAGAAAACAAACAATATACCAAGATTTCCCTAATACAAATTCAGCCATACCTACAAGTCCCACTGTTGATGATCCATTTGGATCTATTGGCATTGACGTACAAACAATTGAAAATTCACACAGCTCAATCATAAAGACGTGATTCTACCCCCCCTCTTCCTCTTTCTTCCATTCATTTCATTCTCTTGAATTTTCTGTATCATTTCTCATTCTGAAAACGATATATCTATTTGTAGTATTAGTAGTTGACCCCGGACCCCTCCAAAATACAGTTTCAGTGACAGTACTCCTCGCAAACCGTACCATAAGTCCATGAACGTGTACCAGTGTACCAACTGCCAAATGCTTAGCTGTGGTGAACAGACTTATGCTTCGCCATTACCCCAAAATCATAGAGGAATCACATATATCATCTTAAACTTTATTTTTGTTGTATAGCCTATCCTCGACGAATACCTAAACATTAATCTCTCGAGATAAAAAAAATTATTTTTTCTTGACATGTGTTTTTTATATATATATATATAAAGACGTGAAGATTGAATCTCTAATTACAAGTTTATAAAATTTAACCATCTATTAATCATATTACACTATATTGATATATTATATCATTTCAAATTAGTATATAAGATGGGGAACGCGGAAAAAATCAGGGAAAATGAAAGAGAAAGAGGCCAAAAAAATTGAAATCACACATGATTTTGTTGGTACATTAGCATTTACGATTTGGTTGGTGATGGAATTGATATTTGATGGGCTTCGATACTTTTGAGATGGAAATTATAGATATGTACTTGTTTGGGAGAATGACAAGTAGTCAAATACTTACGTATGGGGTCAATTGAAGGACGAAGGTCACTATTTAAGAGCTGTATGAGCCAGCCATGATGATAAATTACCAAGGACTATCAAAGGAATGAAATGTGAACTGTTTTCACTCTGTCGGCGGCACATGAATATATGCATTAATTACTTTTGGTAGTATATTTGTATGAAGTCTCAAGTGAAGAAGAATTGGACCAAATGGGACTTAGAAGCATGTTGAAAATATATGAATGTTATGGGAAAGAATATAGTTCAGTTTGTTATATATTTGTTCATTCATCCTAAGTCACTAGAAAGGGTTACTAGGCTTATCCAAAAAAAACTAGAGAGGGTTACCACTTACTAGTTCATTTTATTCTCTGTCCCTTTCCTTAATGCTCTGGAGTTAGCTACGTGGGCGTGTTCAAATTATTATTGGAATCAATAATATGTATATAGTGGGAAGGAAACTAATGGCAAAAATTATTTCTATAGTTGACTTTTAAATGTCAAAGAGCCAAAAAGTAAGAGTTGACTCATACTCTGTCATGAAAAAGTCATACCTTCCATCATTCTTCTCTTAATTTGATAGAGATTATTTAACCATGGTAGCTGCACATGTTTAAAGTTTGAAACAATATATCAATAACAAACTAAATACTTTTCTTCAAGTTTTGAGTATAATTTAAAATTGAACACCTAATAAAAAAAAAAAGAAAAAAGAAAGAGTCACTATCTCTAGGCACGTAAGTAATGCCCTGGTTGAAGCCCAATTCTTGGCTTGGTCAATCCTCGATCTATTATTCACTTAAACATGTTAAATTATTGTGATAACAAATTAAGTTGAATAACTGCAATCACATTTCGCCATCCATCGTTTTCAAGTTGTCGTCACACAATTACTGCCGGAATTAACAAGGATTCCTGGGAGTGATTGAACGAATTCAATGGGTCCTCCAACGTGACAGCAAAATCATAATCCAAAATCTCACTAAAAACTTAAAAGAGAAACACGAAACAACTCGAGAGTGAAGTGTTTCGCTTTTCATCGTTCCTTAGATAGCGGGTCAAAAAAAATCATAACAACATATATTTTTACGCACAGTATCGTACCTTGCCTTGCTTTTCGCGTAATTATCTATGTTTAATTACAATCTCAATGGGTCCAAATATGCCATGTTTGATAAAATAAAATCGGTTACTTTCCTAACGATTTCCTCGTACAGTCACCGACGTCCAAGTGCAATGGTCTTAGAATTTTTTTTTTTTTAAAAATAAAAATAAAAATAAAAATAAAAAATAGAAAACGTTGCTAAGGACAATGGCATGAACCAGCAGCGGATATCTCTGAATCTTGGCCATGTATGTGGGTAGGGACACCGCCAAAGCAAGAAAGCGTTAGGTGAGAATAGAATTTGCATGTCAAACTTAATTAGAAGCTAACATTGTCGCCACCAAGTGTTGTCGGGGCCACAATCATCCATAATCAGATTAATTAGTATCACGCTTCTTTCTCAACAGACAAATGGGTTTGTTTTAGGCTCGTTGATGATGGGCTTAAACCTTTAATCATTGAGGTTTGTTAGACTAAATAAAATATGTGAGCCTGAATAAAGTGTGTTAATAGTGGAAAATTTTGCCTTGCCCACACGCTTGTGTGTACACATTCCATGGGGACCATGCTTTTTCTTGTCTCTTCAAATATCCAAATCTTTGACTCCGGGGAAACATGCAAAATTCTATCAGTCATATCTTTCTTAATTGGGTGTACTCTTTACCGTGAGAAACTAACAATTGAATGTGGTATACATAGGTAACTTACAAAATATTATTTGACTTCTACTAAAAATTTTACACTACCTTTTTATTATGTATTTTCGTATCGGTGTTTTTTTTTCTCATGTAATTTTTTTTACACTCAGTTATAATAATAATAAACCAAAACTGAAATTCGAAAAAAATGTTGAGTAGTCTGAAATAAAAGTTTAAAGATTACTAATGTAGGATCAGACCTTAAATGCGTTTAATTTATTGTCTTAAATATAACCTTTTGATCTCCACAGAATTATTTATCTAGACGGTTTTATCTTCCGTATGGTATACAATATTAGTATGTAAAGCTCATTTCACTTATCCTAACTTATCATCTTTAAAAGTTTTTCTGCATCTAAAATTTATTTAATTCGTATTAAATGGGTGAAATTTAACAGTGTGTCGAATTTAAATTTTAAATATATACAATTGCTTTAAATATTTTGATAAATAATTTTATCTGTTATAATAATTTTATCTAACTTTAGTAATTTTTTATAAAAAATTATTATAAAAAAAACTCTATCCGATGCATTTTATAAAATCTAATTAATTGATTTATAAAAATGAAAAAAATTAGTCAATTTAGTTTTTTTTATAATGATTACGGATAGATTTAAACCTATAGCTTCATGTATTTTAATCTCCTACCATCAAATTGAACTTAGTGGGTTCTAGTTAGGTGTAAAATATGTTAGAATATACTTTGTTGAATTCGAATTATAATTACATGGCTCAAGCCTAACTTGTTTTCCTATCATATATCATTTTTAAAGACCTAATTGACTTACACAAAGATCATGACTTTACTTGGCCTACAAACCTATACAAGATCCTATTTTGTGATAATTTAATATTAAAATAGAAGTGAAAATAGGTATATTAAATTTTATAAAAATTGAGTCTAACTTGTTTATATTTTATAAATATATTTTTAAGTTCTATTATGACATTTATGATAATTTATCTAAATATATATTTACAATAAGAATTTTAAATATGACATAAATTTATCTTTCAATAAACATATATAAATTTAAGATTGATTATTTATGTAAATCAACATGCTTTGTATTTAAAAAGATAAATAAATATAAAATACATTATAAAAAATTTAATATAATAATAATAATTATAACAATAAAAAAAAATATTTATTTAAATAATTAAGCTTATTAGGCCTAAGACTTTTTAAATTGTCTAAAACTTGGTTATTTAATTAATCAAATAGGTTTTAATAGAATTCTTTGCTTGATTTATTTTGTAGAAAAGCATAGACCAGCCTAGCTTGAACTTGATGTAGACTAGGTCATAATCCTTTGTGGAATGATCTAATTTATTTTCATTCTTAATTTCAGTTAATAGTATTAGTTTTATTTTAAATTTATATATTCTTTTCATAATTATTCTAACATTAATAAAATATACTTTTATTTTTAAAAATAATTTTAATAGTTTTAATTCTTTCCATCTTTCTCATCAATAATATATTTATTATTGTAATTTTTATTGACTATATATATATAAAAAAAAACAAAATAATTTTGTTAAAATGTTGTACATATGAGACAAAATTAAGCTCCCAAAAGCTTAACACATTATTGTATTCCACATATAAAGAGGTCAGAGAAATGACTCAATAAATGATATTTTTTAACAAAATAATTAATACATGAGTCATTCTAAATTGGTATATATAGAAAAAATTAATATATATTTTTTAATTTGATTCGGATAAAAAAAACAAAAAACAAGTATCAAATAAGTAATTAACACTTATTTCAGAATAGGCTAATAACATTTTGTGCAATTTAAATAATGAACACAAACTTTTTAAGAGCTTACCAACTATATATAGTATAATCATTGGACATGTTAAATTCATATATTAAAAAAGTCGTACTTTTGAAATTTTTTTGGATGTGTTTATTTCGAACCTTGACAATGTACATGTGTAAAATGAATATTATATTAGTATATGTTTATAGTAGGTGTGCAGTTAATATCCTAACAGTTCAAAACTAGTGGGTTTATATTTATTTTATGATTCTTTCATATATAGTGAGTTTAGATTTAGGAGTAAAAATCCCTACACATGATTTTGAAAACAATTGCTGACCATACCGTTTATTTCTAGTACGAAAAGCTTTTAACTATAGCCAGCCAAAGAATTGGTACTGTAGTTTCTTTCTTTCTTTTTTCCTTCCTCTTTCTTTTTATTTTTTCTTTTTTATTCTTTTTTAAGTTGCTCATCAACCTTTTTTTTAGGAGATCTCTTAACTTACATCCATATTTCTTTGAATAGGCTTTTCTACCTTCTGCCTCTTTAGAATCTCAAAGAAAGCTTAAGTTATATAAATAAAGGTCTTATGACTTTGTGTTATTCATTCTACACTTGAAGCAATTCCAAGTATTTTAGTGGGAGATAAATATATAGAGTGTTAGAGAAAATTTCAAGAGTGTTATGAGTATACACTGAAGATTTTATTTTTGGAAAACTTTAGTGCTATGTAATACTGTACTTGTAATAGGAGAGTGTCTTACTAGGGATCATTATATTATAATTATCTTTTAATATAGTGAATATTTTCAGAGTTTGTCCCGTCGTTTTTTCCTCATCATTTAAGAGAATTTTTGACATTAATATTTAATGTGCATTCAGATATTTTATTTTATTCGTTATTTTCTATATAAATTTGAGCGTGCTTCCGCTCACATTTATAAGTGTTTAATAGTGTAACCAATCCATAACAATATTATGTATAAAAAGGATGTTTAATGACTTATTTAATTTCTACACTTGTGTGCACTTTTACGCTATAATTTTTATATTTAAAATTTTTTATGTTTTAGTTTCTATATAAATATATATATGTATATATATTTATATTTTACTCTCTACCTTTAGTTACCAAGTACTTCTACTGTTAGTTATAGATTATTTAAAACCATTACAAAATTAAAACTAGCGGTGTTTTTGTGGTGGTTTTTCATAATTTTATGGTGGTTTTAAGAACCTAAAACTAAGTTACTTGATAACTAACAATAAAAATTAAAGCATAAAAAAATTGCTAGTATAAAAGTTAAACCATAAATTTTCTAATTATAAGTACTAAAATGTAAAGTGTGAATAAGTGTATGAACAAACTCAGTAATTAAACCAAAAAATATTATTGTTAGAAGAGTTAATTTCACCATATCACAGATTTTTCCAACTCATATAAAATTATCAAATATATATGATCTAAAAAAAATTAAGTTACTATATACACTATAGTTGGCTAATTATATATACACCAATATGATTCCTGTTAATTTATTATACATCAACTTAACAACTATATATTTTGACTAATTTTCACAAATTCTCCCTGATTTTTGTCAATTTTTTCTAACTATATTGTTGTTCGACTGTTGTTTTTCCCACTAATGCTTTGACTTGATGGTAAATGTAGGACTTGAATCAGATTCTCATGTGGACCATTTCGGTTTATAAGTGTATAGTGTTAAAAGAAACTTTATCAACTGTGAAAAAAATATAATGAAGCAAATTAACAAGCAAATTATATTACTGTAATGAGCTAAAAGAGAACTAACAGAAATTAAGAAAAATTTTGGTATCCAAAAAGTTTCACATTATTTAAAAATTAAAGGTAATGATAATTTATAAATAAATTTTTTCTTTTATTTACCAAACATTTTTTAAAGACAAAATTGTAAAATACAAAATCAACAAATTAGTTCTTTAATTTTGACTTTTTATTTAAGGACAAATTTATGAAGACTCACGTGAGAGCCAAAACTCACAATCTATCATATGTGGTGAGCCAAAACAATGAGAAAGAATACAACAATTGAATAACTTCCAACCCTTATCCCTAAATCAATCCCTTTATTTAGAGACTAATTAAATAAATAATCACCGTTCAATTGTTTGAGTTACAAGGGTACTCCATGTTTTTTGCAATAGAAAATAAAAACCTAAAAAAACTAAATACAACTGTTACTTACTCCCCATATCTTTGATTTTTTTTGTTATTTTAATTTCACCCTATTTGGCTCATTTTATATCTTCAGTCACTATGATATATAAATAATATTGCTTAATGTTATTTTATATATAGATATACATTAATTAATTAGGAGTTAGATAGGAAAGATTAATAATCTACCAAAAAATAGATAAAAAAAATCTGTAAATATGTTAATTTAAAGTGAAAATAAAATATAAAAAAATACTCTGGCTGTTGTTTTGGTGTTTCCAATCCTCAACATAGGGTTGCAGAGCTTCTTAAATCAAGTATTTATTTATTTAATTATATTTATGTCGCCATCTATTAGTGAGTACTTTTCTTACCTAACTGATAAACATGCATAATCATGAACAGAAAACGACGAAAGCACATACCACCCTTTAAGTATGTCAACATTGAATTTTATAAATTATCGATCACAAAGTTGTTTACGTGAAAGCTGAAGAAATAAGTAATCCAATATTTTGGTTGAAAATTTTGTTCTAGAGGAACATACAACCAACGCTAATGGAGGTGCAACAGACAAGATTTATATATAAACAAATATGTGTATGTGTTTTATGTGGGATAAAAAGCCAGGTTAAACATGGTTTAAGCAGTCTCACATGTCGGATGGTTCAGCACAAGATGCAAAAATGGGAATACTATATAGAATATACAGTTCATCATAACCATACCCATGTTATTATTGCGCATTGCATCTTATCTTGCACATATCTTATACGGAACACAAAGTGTTGAATATTTAATGACATTGTACACACACAAATATCTTCCAGACATGAATAAAAAAAACTACACGTGTGAAGAAGAGAAAGACTAAAATGACATGATTCCGAGAAAGACCAAAATAGGGAAGGTGACATTCTTGGAAAGAAAAACCTTTCACAACCAGTACGCTACACGCATACCTAAAATACAAAATATTTTTTTTTTATTTTTTATAATTTTGGATGAACATAATATTAATTTAAAAGATTTAAATTTAATTTCATTCGAATCAACGATATATAAATATTTTTATAACAACTCTTAGAATTGGTGCAAAGGTGTGTTTATTTTTTTTATGTATAAAATTAGTTACATAATATAAACGAGATTAATTTCTAACCCACTGTATTGAAAGACAAATATGGTCTCCTAGGAATAAAAAAAAAGAAGAAGAAGAAAAGAAGGTATTATAATAATTTAGTATGGTTGTTGTTGTCATTTTCTATTGCTCTGTAGTTTGGTTGGGAGAAGAAAAATGAAAGGCTGAGATGCATGTAACGCAGGTATAGACTATAGAATGCGGGCCAGCAGAAAGACAAGGGTCTGGTGGGAGATTCCTTACCGACACTTAGAGTGATTGTGTCAATGGGGCTGGCATGGGAGATACCAAGGTAATGGAAAATTGCTAGCTATGTGGTGGGCTGGTGAATCTTGGTGCAGATTACGTTGCATTGAAGAGGAAACTTCAACCAAATCTGATGATTGTGAATTTTAAAAAAGGAAACGACTAGGATCTGTTTCATCTTCTTTTTCTCCCAACCTTACATAATAATTTCGGATTTGTTGTCTCCTAAACACTGGATATTGTTTCCATAACTCTGCATCACAATCCTTGCCATTATATAAAATCAATCATAATTTTTCATAAAAACATATTTTCTGTTTGAGTTGTATAAGATAATATAGTTAGCCTTTTTTTTTTTTAATTTAATTTAATTTTTATTCGCTCCAATTTATGAAGAGGCTTTTGTTTAATAGTTAAATTAAGTAAAAAATTAACTTTCCTATCCACAATGCTGGCTAATATAGTATTTATTTTATTTTTATTTTTATTTTTAGTCTCTCATAAATTTTTATATTATTTTTTGTTTTTTATAAATTTTTTTATTTTGTTTTTAATCTTTTTGTTAAATTCAACTGTTGAATAATTATATGATGAATATAAATTATATTTAAAAAAATTTATTTATATTTTTTATGACTTTTAAATTACTATAAATTTTTTGTCAGTATAGTATTTATTTTGTAACATTTATGTTGTTTCAGAAAATCTAGTATTTAGATTTTTGATTTTTTTAATATTTTTTATAATTTTATTTTACTAAAAAAGTTTGATGAAGTTAAAAATTACATAAAAACTTAAATGAAAAAATTTATAAAACAAACTATGTTTATTATATTATTATTTAATAATTAAAATTAA
>JAMLFT010004938.1:0-18509 GCA_026544285.1 Pachyrhizus erosus | reverse complement strand
TTTAGTAAAATTAATTAAGATTAAAACTAATTTAATAAAATTATTATTCTTTTTTATCTACTAAATAAGTTTTTTTAACATATAAAAAAAAATCTGAAACAACAATTATAATATAGGATAGAAGAAGTATAAGTTGTTCAAATATAATGTGTAATAGTGAAACCCAATTGATAGAAGATAAGTTATGAACACAAATTTCTTAAATTGTACCTATTAAAAATGTTCTAAGGACTTAGATCTTTTTGACTTGGTTATGTACAAGAAATTTTTATTTATTTATTTAATTGATACTACACGTGACTTGCATTTATATAAGGGATAATTATTAATGTAAAATTTAAAATTGTTGACAAATTAATTTATTCTAAGAAAATTTGGAACGATAATTATATACAAATATTACTATTTTTTTTAAGGTTTTAAGGTTGTGATTTAGAAATTTAAAAAATTTAACTGATGCTCTTGTTTTTTAGCTTTCATTTAGTTTTATAATATTTTATTTATTTATTTATCTTGTTGATTAATTTTTATGGGTTATTGTTATTTTTTATCAACTAAAATGTATTTTTGATCTTTATTTTTTATTAAAATTTATTTTAATTTTTTTTCTTTCAAAAGATTCATTTTGATATTTTAATTTTTAAATTTGAGTTAATGATATTTGTTTAAAATAGTGATTTTTTTTATTTCTTTTGAGACATACTTTAATTTTTTTTATTTAATTAAAACATAAAAAATATGAAGTCCAATTAATTTTTTTAAAAAATATATCCGTAAATATAGTCAAAATGAGTTTTATAAATAATTGAAAATATAATATTATATTTTTAAATTACTTGTAAGATCTTTTGATTTAAATATTAGTGTCATAGTTTTTATACGGACAAATCTAATGAAACATATTTTATGTGTCAAATTAATAAAGAAAATATTTAAAATTATGTCCTAAATTGGAATTTTTAAAAAATAATAACATTAATTTAAATTTGAGAACTAAAGGATCAAAATTAATTTATTAAAAGATAAATGATAATTTTTTACTAAAATATAAAAATAAAATATACTTTAGCCATTTTTATTTTTCTTACTTCCTTTCTAATTTTAACATATATGTATGAAATATTATTTTAACCATTTAAAATAAGAGCTTTCTCATGATATAAAAGAGTTTTTATACTAATAGTTAATTACGAATTGTCTTATATAAGAAAATTATTTACTTTTATTGTCATCACTTAAAAGTCATATTTTTTTATTGATACTGTATAAAAATTAAGCCCTTAAAATAATACATAGATAAATTTAAAAAAAAAATCTATACATGAAAAAAAAACTGACAGTAATACCAAGTCAAAATAAAAATTCAAGATATGCTTAATCTTTTGATTTGAGTGGATTCAGAATTTGAGTTAACACTTAAACCAAATAAATTAATTCACATACACCAAAGAGCCGCAGGAGCACTTATTTGAATTTAATATCATTTAAGGAAATATTTAATTTTCTAATTAAATTTAAGGATAGATTTAATTTTTATTATTGAATTTAAGGATAGATTTATTTTTTATTATCAACGCTCCTTTCTTTATTGTGAAAGAAACAATAAAATACTTGCGTTGGTCCACACCATTTTTTCATACATTGAACCATTAAGGTTCTTCCATTGTTGTCCTTAGTATCTTATATATAGCGTGGTCACATAGTCACAAACCAAGCCTTGTCTTTAGTGCTTTCGCTCTTTTTCTTTTTCTTTTCCCTTGTTTTCTTGCGGCACTTCTTCACTCCTCAGTTACCGAGGATGTGTTGTTTTCTGTTGTTGGTCATTGTTTCGGGATTCCCGGCTTGATTTCGAGAAAAGGTCCAATCTTTGCTTCTGGGGAGTCAGATTTTGCGCACAGTTCATCAGATAAGTTGCCAAGCTTCCTCACTGGTAAGTCTCTAAAAGTGCTTTGGCTTTTGTTGCGAATCTTTGTTGAGCATTTATTTTTTGTTTTGCTGCCGGATGATTTTAGCACTTTGGTGGACCCCTCTGTTCAGTCTGTTGTGTTGTGACTTTTCTGTTTGTGGGTTGGGAATGTTGGTTTATGAAATGATGTGTTCTAGTTTGATTTGGGTGCTGTTTTCATTTGAAAATCTATAGAGAGTGATTGGTGAATTTGAAAAAGGTGTTAGAAGATTGAATATACATGGATTTGTGTGATTTTGATGTGTGTTTTGTGAAAACTACTTGAAAATGTGTGTGAAGTAGAATTGAATGTGAAATGGGGTCATTGTTTGATCTGTTTTTTTTTTTTTTTGTTTATTAGAAGCAATGGAAGGAAATTTGTCACAGGGAGGTATGATTCAAGGTGGGGTCTCTTTTGGTGGTTTTGATTTGCCTGGATCAATGCGGGTTCATCGGCAAGGGCAGCATCCTCATTCCATGAACCAGCATCAAACTCATCCTTGCCAAGCGTCTTCAGTGCATTCCTCAGTTCATGATAGGTTTCCTCTTACAACGGGAACCTTGCAGAACTGTGATAAGACAATGTCAATGACCGAGTTTAGCCAGGGGGATAGAAACAAGAACTCACCAAGTGATGAAAGTTTTGCTGAGGAAGGTGTTGATGGTCATCATGAAGTGGGTAAAGGGAAAATGGGGTTGCCTTGGCAAAGGGTGAAGTGGACTGATACAATGGTGAGGCTTCTGATAACGGCGGTGTCTTACATAGGCGAGGATGGAACTTCTGACAGCAGCTGCGGAAGAAGAAAATTTACAGTCTTACAGAAGAAGGGGAAGTGGAAATCTGTTTCCAAGGTCATGGCTGAAAGAGGTTATCATGTTTCACCACAGCAGTGTGAGGATAAATTCAATGACCTTAATAAAAGGTACAAAAAGCTTAATGATATGCTTGGGAGGGGAACTTCCTGTCAGGTTGTTGAAAATCCTTCTCTGTTGGATTTGATCAATTATCTTTCTGACAAAGAAAAGGATGACATCCGAAAAATATTGAGCTCCAAACATCTGTTCTATGAAGAGATGTGCTCTTACCATAATGGTAATAGATTGCATTTACCCCATGATCTGGCATTACAACGATCACTGCAGTTGGCTCTCCGAAACAGAGATGATCATGACAATGATGATGTTAGAAGGTCCCATCATGATGATCATGACGAAGACGATCTAGATGTGGAAGATGATCATGACGACTTTGAAGAGAATTTTGCTTCCCATGCAGATAGTAGAGGAATCTATGGGGCAGGAGGGCAACCTTTGAAGAGATTAAAACCAGGGCAAGGACAAGAAGGTGCTACTACTTTTTGGAGTGCTTTAAACAGTGAAGAGTACAACAAATGTTCATATCCTAAGATGGTTCAATCTGATGGGAATCAAGCTTTACCTGAAAAAATGAGAGCAGCTTGGTTTCAGAAGCAATGGATTGAATCTCGTTCACTTCAGTTAGAAGAGCAGAAGCTACAAATTCAGTTTGAGATGCTGGAGCTGGAGAAACAAAGATTGAAGTGGCAGAAGTTTAGTAACAAAAAAGAACAGGAGTTTGAACAGTTGAAGCTGGAGAATGAAAGAATGAAAGTTGAGAATGAACGTATGGCTTTAGAACTGAAGCAAAAGGAATTGGGCAGTGGCTTTAACTAGGTTGGTTGTCTTGCATCCTCTTTTTGCAAAGACATTAGATGCATGCTGCTCCTTTTTTTTTCCAGCTGTCTGTCTTTTGATGAGCTGTGTTTATGTAGTTGAAAGTATACATTTTTGATGGGAAACTTAGGAAAGAATGAAACCCCCTAGTGCTGTTTAGATTTGAGAATTTGAAAACTCCTGTGGATGATGCACAGAGAATTACTGATTGTTAGGCTTTACTGAAGCTCTGTTGCCTATAGTTAAATACTGGGTGGCTGAAATCGCTTTAATATTTTTTTTTGGAATATTAAAATTTGAATATTATATGTTCTGTTTTTTCTCGATCTTTATCTAGCAGCCGTATAATTTGATATTCCTGCTATATATTGTTATTTTTTTCTTTTTGTAAAAGAGATTTATTAAGACTAAGAAGAAGAATACATCAGGAAAGGAACAGGGATTTAAATAGCATGCTATAGTGACATAGCAATGTGGAGCAACCCCTGCCTGTTACAGG
Source organism: Pachyrhizus erosus (assembly GCA_026544285.1). Taxonomy (NCBI): domain Eukaryota; kingdom Viridiplantae; phylum Streptophyta; class Magnoliopsida; order Fabales; family Fabaceae; genus Pachyrhizus; species Pachyrhizus erosus. The sequence continues at coordinate 14,373 of JAMLFT010004938.1, read as the reverse complement.
GGCTGCCATAGTGTAGCGGCTGTAGCAGACGAAATAACAGGCTAAGTATGTGTTTGATTCCAGAAAACTCCTCTGAACTGAGACATTAGGGCTTTTATTGAGGGGTGGGGCACTATTTTGGGATTTCAAGTTCCGAAAATGAAATCTACAGCTGTAATAGTAATTAATAAAATGATAAAGACTTGGATTTAGAAGATGATGATGATGATTCCTATCTAGGAAACTTGTATTTGAGTTTCTTTGATATTTGTATGTTTTGTTTAAAACATTTATGACTTTTAATTGTTAATTTTGAATGTCATTATTTTTTAGTAGCTTTTATCATTTTTGAGAAATCTTATGAATATAATGTACATTATATAGACTATATAAAAAATTTCAAAATAGCGGCTATCTGCTAGTGTTTTTGGGGCCAGTTGCTACACACTGCTATATGGAATTTAAAACACTGGAAAGGAGGATATAAGAGAAAAGAAAAAAAGTAAACAAGAAAAACAATATCCATGGAATGATAAATTTTGGGCCCTGACCCAATAATGGGTCCTAACCAGAAATGGAACAATTGCTGGATCAGGAGGCAGAAAGAGGAGAGAGGAAAGGTAGTTACAATGTTGAGTTGAGTTGTCAACTTAACCAGCGAGTGGCTGGTTTACAGGATATAGGGGGGCGAGTTAGTGGAGTGAGGTAATTTTTGGGGGAGAAGTGAAGTTTGTTAGTAGAGGAGCCAGAGGTTGTGGTTTTTTCCCTTGCTGTTTTGCCAATTACACTAATAGAATAATGAGGTTTTCTTTCTTAATTTGTCTGCATTCTGTCGATACACATTAATGCAGTAAAGCTACACAATCTGTTGGCATATATATGAGGAATAAGCCACATGCTTTACTCCATATGGAAGCCAAACTCTTAAGCTTATGCCAAAGCAGCGGTTTATTTGAATAGATGTATCCTAAAAATGCTGCTAGAGTTTAGCTCCACCCAACAACGTGTAGCTAACACATTACCTCAATAGTTTGGCTTCTTTGCATCTATCAATCTAAATTTGGTCTAACACTTAGAACACGCCCAATATTCTCCAAATGGGCCAAGCAAAGATTTCCGGATAGCAGTAGCAGTAGGATAGTGTAGGAAGTATTTTGCATTTTCAAATCATGAAATCATTGATGTACTGAACTTTCATACCTGCCTGAGAATTAAAAGAATCATATACATTAGTTGTAGCTTGCAAGGAGCTGCATTAGTTTGTATGCCCATTTTTTGAAAATTTGATTTTTCATGATAAAAATATCATTGAGACAGAAAATTTCAAAAAGTTTGGAGGATAGGAATATTCCTAAAAATACTAATAGAACACTAAAATACAAGGAAAAGAAAAGATAAAACATCAATAAAACTGCGTAAATCCTCAAAATATTGTTAGGGAAACTATTATGTTATAATGGTCACATGCTTTATACACCAAATAGAAGCTTAATGTATAATTTTATCCCCAATCAACTTCTGTGCCATGGTAACTACTGAGTTCCCAGAATTAGGATTGAGATAATAGTAATAGAAATAAACAGAATCAATGCTGGAAAAGGAAAACCTCTTTTATTGAATTAATGCTGAATGAAAGGTGATTACAAGTACAGAGCAAACCTTCCTTCTCCCAACTATATTATTAATCAATCCCGGATAGTGGTGTAGAGTGGTCGACCCCAAAAATGGGTAGCAGGATGACCACAATATTAGTGATTTTATATATATTAAATAATTAAAACCATATACTCAAAAAGAAAAATTACTTAAAAAATTCATTCACTAGTCACCGTTAATAATAAAAACTCAAAGCAAATGAAGAATAAGAATAAAAAATACAGAATAATGGAGAAAGAGTAAGAAAAAAGATGAATAAATGAAAAGTAAGAATAAGAAAAAGACAAGTAAACAGAGAACAAAGGGGGAAGAGTAAATAAAGAATAAAAGAAAAACAGAAAGAATAAGAAAAAAAAAAAAAGCTGAGAATAAAGAGGGAACATTTGCAATGCAGCACACAGCTTCTCCACTCTGCTTCACTCCACCGCTATAGCAGCTGCTCTGACCGCTATCGACTACTATGCTCCTAAAACCCTATTTATATCTAATTATTAACCCCAACTAATTATATTATCTAATTACATAAATGTCCTAATAATAATACCAATAATAATAATAATGATAATGATAATAATAATAATAACATACCTTACTCACCCATTACTTCTAAAATAAACCTTCCACACCTTAATATCCACCTCCCTAATAGTAACCTCCTTAAAAAACACCACAGTTACATTCAAACCAAATGTATTGTAGTGTAGATTGCACATTGTCACATGCATTTTTCCCTTTTACTTCTAAAAGAGCCGTGATAGCTAGGGATAGAAATAAGCCAGGTGGTCTGTCAGTGGCCTGTGGTCTAGCCTGACTTGTTTATTAAAATGGCCAGATTTAGGCTTTTTAAAAATCCTTTTTAATTAAAGAGACTACACTTTAGACTTTAAAAAAAGCCTTTTAAACTTGATAGGCTGACCTGTTTTGTCTTAAAAATTATATAATATTATTATTAGTATTAATCTTTACAAAACAATACCTGCTGGCCTACTTAGGCCTATAAGCCTATTGGCATGTTTATAGGCCTTCTATAGAATAAGCCAGGCTTTTAAACAGGATTCAAACTAGGCTAGGCTTTTAAACGGGCCAAGGTTTAAAAACTTTCCTATAACAGGTAAACAGGCCAAGCTCAGGCTTCATGATTATGATGTAGGTCAGTCGTAGGCCCACCAAAGCCTGGCTGTTTCAACCCCTACTGATGATAGCTATAAAAAATTGGTCCCTAGTTTTAGGGGAGCATAGAAAATAGGAAGATATGGAACTGATTTGGGGCAAGCACCATACATACCACATATTTGGGGAAAGAGCCTTGTGCAGCCTAAGATCCTACAACATGTAATCAGCATTAGTTTTGTTAAGCACTGCAATCCAAATTAAAGATTTGATCTTAGGGGGCTTTGGACTTCCTAAGGGATTGATCAAGAAGAAAAGGAGCTTTATTTTTTTGGTCTATGACCCTGGTATCTGGACACCACGATTTGACTAATTCAGTTTGAATTGGGTAAAACGACTATGGGCAACACATATTAGCTTAGTTGTTCTGAATAGGTCAACTAGTTTTTAAAAAGATCACAATGAAAACTATAAAAAGGAGGGTGATGTGATGAAAAAATAATATTCATGTCATGTTTTTATTGGAAAATAGCACAAATATTTGAATTTTGTCTAAGATTGTCTTAGAAAATTACATAATATGACAGCAGAATTGTGAATTGTTAAATGGCGGTGCCATGGCGGAATAGCATGGTGGATTTTTTGCAAAACTGCCATAGGCAATTTGTTAAGGGAGGCCTCTATTGCAGCGCCATAGGCCGCAATGGCATGTTTATATGGTGGAATTTTGGCCGCATCCACCATTATTAACACTTGAATTGTGTAATATTGTTAAAATCTCCTTTGCACTATGGGCTATGGTTTTCCTAAAAGTTCAAAGTATAACCATTACCCACTTTGTAAAAGGAAAACAATTGCTTAAAAGTAGCATAACCCATTACTTTAACCTTTTGCTTGTCCCTTCAAAGCTCAACATTTACTATCATAGAGTATTGTCAGATATATAGTAGTATGAAAAAACTTCCATTGAACTTGATATCTACTTTACAATAACAAACAACCCTGAACGACTTTCTCCATTTTACCCATCTAGCTAGTATCCTGTCCTCATTAATTTTCACCTTATTTTGTAATGTTGATTCTAGATATTTGGACTTAGAAACCTGTGGTGTGAATCTTTTCCTATTTTTACCTCTAAGTCATTGTTCTCTTGTTTCTTGCTAAATTTGCAATCCATATATTCTATCTTGTATTTAAGCAAAAACCTTTTGATTCCAGAGCCTGTCTCCAAAGCTCAAATTTAGAGTTAAAAACCTCCCTTGATGAAAATATAGCTTCAAATGTATCTCTTTTGTAGAGTTGTTTAGGTTCATCAACATTCATTAGCTAACTTCTTGAAGGTGGGAAGATTATTTGCCTATAATCTATATGGTAAATTGGTTATATTGGAGTCTTGTCAATTTATAATCAAACTCCTTGTAGCTAGTTTTCTTCTAAGTTCAACTTCCATTTATCTCTCTTCCCTTCAATAGAGAGATTCTTTCTTGAAAATCTTATTTGTAAGTCCAAATGTACTTCTATAGTGTTGTCTTATGTTTGGAGAGAGACTCAATGATTTATAATAATGATATGTTGCATATTTAAAACCAAAAGTAGCTTTATCTCCTAATAGTTGTGTGATGTATTTCTAATTCTCTTTTGCATGCTCAGAGATTAGTTGGGTTTGGAGTAATGACTAAGTAGTTGGACTAAGTTATGTAGCAGTGTGCATTATATGTTATTCTCTATGTTCTCTGTTTGGAGGGAAATACTAAGATTTTATGGGGAAGTTCCACCCTAGGATCACTTAAGGTGAAAAGTAGTGTTATCAATTACGGATTGCAAAAAATGGCAAAAAGCCAGTAATCCAATCATCTAGTGGATAGCGTCAAAGCATATAGCAAAAGTCACATGATGATTGAAATATATGATATATATCAATTTATATGTATAAAAAATTAAGTTGTATGCAAATAAAAATAAAATACATAAAAATAGAAAAAGTAGCATAAGAGAAAATTGGTTTGCTTGGGCTCGCTTGGATCGGTTTACATCGGTTCAATTTGATGATGTCAAGATTGAGTCAGTAACATGTCCAATCCATTAACAAGCTTGAATCTGTTACAGGTTCGATTCTCAGTTAGATCGGCTGGTCTGAGCTTGGTTTTAAAATATTGGAATCTGCAAGGTCAGTCACAGGTAGAAGATCCACCTCTGATTATTGCTTGTTTCTTGGAAGGAATTTGGAGACATGGAAAAACAAGAAGGATGATGTACTTGTTGGGTCTAGTGCAAAAACTGAGTTTCAAGTCATGGCACAAGGCATATGTGAAGGATTATGGATGAAGATTATCCTTGATGATCTCAAAGCTAAATATGAGGGTCGCATGAAATTGTTTCGTGACAACAATTTGGCTATCAGCATTGCAATAACAGTCCACATGACAGAACAAAACACATAGAGATGGACAGGCACTTCATCAAAGAGAGGTTGGATGACAACCTTATTGTTACTACACATACTTATAGGGCTCCAAGTGGCAGATGTCTTCACTAAGGGCTTCCTAGTTGTAGATTTCAGAATTTTATTGACAAGTTGGGTATGATTGATATTCATTTACCAACTTGAGGGAGAATGTTGTAAATATCAAAGATATTTTTAGGAGGTCAACAAATATTTGAGAATATATGGGATATTTGTTTCCCCATTATTGTTATTTTTGTGTTTCCCTTTTTAGGCATAATACACAATTAATATACAAATCTTTTTCTTTCAACTAAACATAATTTGCCATAGTTGTTGTATGGAATCAATCATCCACTTCCTCTTAAGGATTTTTGTGACGAGGTTATTATTGTGCGAAGAAAATTCAATTAGAGATTTTCAGAGTGCTGCTCATACAAAAGTCACAATTACTGCATAGTGTTTTGTTGTGTTGAACATTGAGGGTCCACTTCCTTGAGGCTAAGTTTTAAAGATGGTTGGTTTGCAAACTTATTTTACTGGATTGTCGTCTAGAAATTTGTTAGAAAACCAAAGTCCAAACTGCTTGTCCACTTCATCATGGTCCTTTTGTGTTGTTGGCATGAGTGAGCAAGCATACCTTAATACTATGTCCTTCTGCAATCTGTTTGTGAACACAGGACCAAGGTTTTACTGTCTAACATACAGATTGTCCTAGATATCTGTGCAACTGGTTTAAATCCAGTTGTTGTTTTTCTGTTGGAATAAAATTTTTCCCGATGTTTAGAATTGTTAGTATGTTAGATATTGTCATTTACATTACAATTTATAGTCAAAATAATGTTGATTAGCTAGTGATTAGGCTAAAAGTTAGCTACGGATTATTAGGCTTTAAGATAGCTTCTAATCATTTCCTAATTACTCCATTGATTGATTGCACTTGAGCTACAGAAAAGACATACAATTTCTCCAAGTAATTCTACCTTGTGCTGAAATTCTTGTTTTATTCAGAATAATGATGGTATCAACTAGCAAGGATCAAACTCATGACCACTTTATCATAGAAGCTTTGATACATGTCATGAACTAACTTTTCAAAAGCTTAAGATACTAAGCTCTCAGCTTTTAACAAGTAAACAAAGCCAAACAGTGGCAATGCAGCCCAACCTATGCAAACATACCATAGGACACAGCAACCAATGTAGACCTAGCCTAACAGAGCAAAATGTAGTGAATACGTGTTCAAAGAGCAGCAGATCCACTTAGAGGATAAGCCTCGGTAGGTACGCAGCTAAACAGCCCCCTGGAATTGTGGAACCAGGGCACAGAGGGTTGATTGGACCCTTTAAGGCTGTTAACCATCTCTGTTGAAGGCAGTGGCAGAAAAAGTGCCACAAGAAAAATAGACTGCAAAATGCTCCATCCAAATGATGAACACTGCTGGAATTTAGTACGGCAGGATGGAATAATATAAATAAAAGTACTTTGATTACCTGAAAACTAAAGAATATCACTTTAGGAAAAGAAGTTCCTTAATGTAGGCATTGAGTGGGAAATAATTTAAGATAGTTAGGAGTGGGTTAGTTGTAGTAATAGTAATGGTGAATTAACAATATTGATTTTTGAGAAATGCTAGGCAAGTAATACATTAACACTGTTTCCAATACACTTCTTAGTATTTTGTGCAATTTAGTGGATTTGACTTAAGGACAAGGTTAACAATAGCAGATGGTAGTGAGCCAAAAAACTGCCATATACATATGCGGATGGCATGGCTGCCTGTAGCAGAAACCATGGCAGACAATATCACAAGTCTCAAAAGAATTTGCTTTTGGTTGTTGACATTGTCCTACAAGTGAAAAAGAATTGAGAACAACATTACAGGTTTACTAAAAAAAGCTATAAAAGCATAGAACAACATGTTTCTGAAATTCTGAAAAACAGAGAACAAAATTCTGAAATTCTAAAAGACAGAGACCTGAAATTCTATGAAATTTTGGATAAACAGAGCACAAAAACATTGAACAAATGAAGAATAAGACCAGAGAAAAAGAGATGAGGAACATTTGAAGAAATGATGAACAAATGAAGAATAATCAGTGATAAAGAAAGAAATGGAAGGAAGAAGTAAAAAAAAAAAAAACAAAAAGAAAAACTTGTTATGGGTAGATATGTTTAAAGTATGATGAAGTAATCCTTGAAAGGGTTTTTTAGAAACAAAAAGAAAAAGGGGGGAGTTCCACCATGGGCATCATGGCGCTGTGGCATGCTGATATGATAGGCGCCGTGATGGAGATGGCAGGCACCGTGGCAGACGATGCCATACAATGGCAAATAATGGATGATAACGGAGGGATCCAAAAACACCATGTTCTAGCATTATGGCAGTGCCATAACAGTTATTTAACAACATTGCTTAATAATAGATCAAATTCATTAAATAGGGGTGAGGTCTACATCACTTTGTGAGACTTACTTAAATTTGAGAATATGTTGAAAAGAGTGTGTGAGAGAGTATGTTATTAGCCTTCTTATTTCTTAATTGCTTTTTGAAGTGTGGTTCCTTTATAGTAAGTAGTATTGATTGATAGATGAAGATATAAATATCCTATTTTGCTTCCTGGTAAGGAGCAATCTATTGTGTAACAGAGTTTCCTTATTTTCCATTTGGTCCGTCAGGGAAGAATGCTTTTAGATTTGGCAAATGTTTGCCAATAGTTCTGAATCGTTTAGGTTCCGATCAGTTTTTAGCAATAGATAAAACTATTTTGAAGTTGGGTTGAAAATTCTGCAAATGAGAGTCAAATATGTCAAATGCCTACATTAATACATTACAAAGCAGATGCTAGGAACTACTGTGCATGGCTACCTAGGCTTTATTTTTGGTTAGCCTATAAAAGATTTATGTGATGATGAGCTAATAGCAGTTGGATGTTACTCGTATTTATCAAAAATCGATGCCAACTTCAGCATTAAAAGCCAACATGTGGAGTACTTTATATTTTTACTTGATAACTTAGATTAGTTTCCAAGTCTGATTATATCCTGCCCCTATTTGTGTTATTAATATCTTGGGTTCTATAGTTAATGGAATGTTTTTTCTGCATAAATTTGGTTTCCTCTTTATGTTTGATAGCAACTGCAATGGCCTTCTACCTTGCTTGCAAACTAAAATCCTTTATTGTTCCTTTAAGGAAATTTATCCATTGATACTAGAGGTTGTATCATATTATCTTAATCTGATGTGTGAAGATATTATTGGGTTGTGTATCAAACACAGGAAATCAAATTCAGGCCAATAAAAAATAAGGGAGAGGACGAGTGTGAAAAGAAAATTACTCTGATAGTGTATGGATTTTTTCTTTTGACAAAAATTTTATTCCAACACTGGCGTGATTTGTTTCAAACTTTACTTTTGTTTTTATCTATTAGTTTACTATTTAACCAATGGTATACAATTACATTTTGTAATGCATTGGTAAAAAAAAATTGTGGTATCATAAAGAAATTCTGGAAAATAAAAGAAAGGGCAGAGAACGTAACCACTGGCCCACATGGCAGGTGGAAGGGGAAAAAGGGAGGGAAATTCTGTTAGGCTCTGAATATACAATTATGTAATTACTAATTTTGAATGTCAATTTTTATAATTTTGGAGTTTCGATCCCAGTTTCTACAATTGGTTGTAATATTTAGTTGGCTTTACTTGGAGCAACATCCTTTACTCATTTCTCATATGTACATGGAAGCTTTGGTTTAGAGTTTGATACTCAAGATTCAAAAGCCTCAATGTTTGCCTTAAAAGTATAAAGAAAGAAAGAATCAATGCTGGACCCAGTATAATAGATTAACTTGTTTGCTACTCTCTCCAGTCTTTATTATAAGAAAAAAAAAATAACTTCACACTAGCTAAAAAAAAGAGTTGACATGGTTTAATTTTACTAATCTCACTTAGAAAAAAAAATTTCTTTTCAAACTATCCTTCATTAGAATTTAAAATAAAAAAATAAAAAAAGATAATCGAAAATAAAATCTTAATTAAATAAGGATATATTGAAGATATATTCATTAAATATATTAAAATTAGTCAAAATTTGTTTATAAAAGAGACAAAAAAAAAATAAACCTTTATTTTTGCTTATAAAAAAGATTGGAAGGAATATTTGTAAAATAAGATGTTTCTTCTTGTATTTTATAAAATTCAAGCGGCATTCCCTTTTCATTTTTGTATTGTACAATGTACAATGTTTATATTTCAGTTTGTTCAATCCAAAATGGAAAGGGAGTGTCTGTTGAATTTTATTAGATGCAAGAAGGCTCACTGTAGGGATGGAAGTTTGGGTAGAGGTCCAAAGTTCTAGTCCTGGTATAAAACCTCCCAATGCATACCAAGGAGAAAATCTTGGAACTTCGGGGAGGTGTTAATGGATGAATGATATTGTGAGAGGTTTTAGGCATGTTTCTTGTAGTAATTCTAGGAGTTTGTTGCTCTTGTGATTTGTCTATGTTCTACACGCCTATTATTATTAACATGTATAGGGAAAATATTACAACAGCCATATTAGTTTAATTATCAATAATGTTTTATTTTATATTGATGGCCATTGGAAAAATTTCAAGGAAAGGAAATTAAAACATTCAATGGATTATAAGAGGTTGAGACTACGAATGAAGGGGAACCATGTTGTCAATTACAGCGGTCATTGCATTAAGGCAAAACAGAAACTGAGTAAAATGCCATTTTATGTCAGTGTTGCGGGCTTGGCATCAAGGTTCGAAGAAAAGATTTGTGATCACAATTTTGACCAAAATATTAAAATTTTTAGTGTTCTCATGACTGCAATGTGACTGTAATTATGATTGGATCAGCCACATTTGTGCACAGTTTTTTTGTAATATCAAATATTGTAGCAAAATTGTGCCCTTAAGTACAACTACAATTTAAAACCTTGCCTAACTTTGTAGTTCGTGGAGGCTGCTTTTGCCATGGATAATGGAGAAAAATGTGGCAGGCGACCTTTTATTTTAACAAACAATTGAAGTGTCTTTAACTATCTAGAGACCATTGATGTGTTTTGTGCACTAGAACTGTATGACTTGTGCTCACATCTATTACCAAATGAACAATGAAACTCTTTGATTTCTACCAAATCGAACCCTTCCAGCATCTCTGGCAAGCAAGGATGGATGGTCTTTAATTTTAGAAAATTAGAGCTAAAATGTGCTTTGTGCTTGCATAATGGAAATGTTGCACATTGCCTAACAGATACTTGTCAACAAGCTAATTTGAGGTGTGTCAGATTCCTAGTTGGCTCTAATTTCTATTTTGTGCAATAGACGTACATCATATGACGACATTATTACCTTGGCATATTATATACATTTGAAGGATGTTTGTTCGGCTTTGAAAAACACTACTTGGTGGGGGGTGTTGAGTGTCATTTCACTTTCCTATTTAGATGATTGTACTCATGTTTAGGAGTGTAATCAACCCAAAAAGTGGAACCTTTTGAACTTGATATTGAACTTGCCTTAACGGAGTTTGATGAAGGGCTTAAATCTAACTTTCGTGCCTCCTCCAATATATTCACTCATAAAAACTTTGGTTAACTACTAAACGTAAATTTGTCTTCCTCTCTCCTCCCTTTCAAAACTAAACTACTATACATGAACTTTACAGTACTAGAAGAAGCAACGACTAAATACATTGAATGGGCAATAGGAGCTGGTAATTTATTAACTATAGCTTCAGAGGTGTGGTAATTGATTAATAGATGAAGATTGATCAACATAATTTTTAGAAAGTGATAAGCTATTAACATGAGCTGGTACTTGATTAACATGAGTTCTAAAAGTATTGTAATCCTGCATTTCTACCTTTTACTGTTATTGATAATCAATTATCCATTTGTGATAATGTTAGGAAGCTAAAATAAAGCTACAGTTATACTATGAGGCCATTAGAGAAGTTAAAGAGAAGATAAAAATACTACTAAGATCATTATCTTTTTCTCTTATGATCTCGTAAGGGAAATATACTTAAATAACCTAATTGCTGCAATAGGTTAAATAATAAATAATAATCATCCACCTGTCAACATCTTATTATTTGAAAGAATAAAAATAAAAAGAATATAATATGTAATGTAAATATCTAAAGCCATCTGATAAAATCCTTTAACCATTTAGGTTCAGGACATTTTTGGGCTTAACTGAGCCCATCCTATTAGATTACCAATTATTCCACTTCCAGTGGCTAACCTGGTCCAATTTTATAAAAGAATAAATTATTTTACTCAAACAGAGAGTAAGACATAGAAGTAGCTCCATGATTATCCTGATGCAACTCAAAGAAATCAGGCTAATAGGGCTCTAAATCGTTATCAAAGGATGATAGTCAATTATGGAAACATGAAACCTCAAAATTTTCACTATCATCACCAAACATTAAAGAAATAGGCATTGGTAAGGAGAACTGATAGGACAGTGTATAATATTGAAATGTTGCAACAAAGAGAGATGTCTTATGACCAGTTGGAAAGAAAATGAACATGTATTACATGTTACTAGTATAACATAAAAATAAAATATAAGAGAAAATTTTGAGAATTGATATATCAAATTAACAATTTATGTTATGTGTGTATTCATGTGTGATTAAGTCTAAAATTATAATTTTTCTAGTTTACATTTAAATTTTATTAATTTGTTAGTTTCTCCATTTAATAAACATAATGCCCTTTTGGTCCTTAATAATGACAAATTTAAAATACATGAAATTTATAATTTTTAAGAAATACAAATAAGTAGAATTTAAATAAGGACTATCTTTTTAATAACTCACCTCAATTTGGATAAATAATATCTTACAATGATCATCCATATACATGTATGTTCGTCAACATATAATAGATGATACAATCTCATTCTCACATTTTATGTCAATCATAATGATGGTTCCATCGTCAATGACACCTTCAAAGCGTCACCACGAATCTTGTTCGTCCAATAAAATTCTCACCTTGAAGGACTATTATATTTTTTATTACATCTCGCTCCATCTTGAAGAACATTATTTTTATTATTTACGTATAATCCTCCAAAAAAGATTATTCTTATTTTGTATGTCCTCACCAACATACTAATTTAAAATGTCACAATTTCACATTAATTTTCATTACCTTATTACGATTACCATTCATAAATTATCATTTTCAAAAGTTTTATGAACTTCCTTACTACTATTAGTTTTATGAATTTTGTTTAAATCATAATCTTTTGTGTCCATTACACACTTACTATTTATCTTTTGTTACGTTCACGACACATGTTCAAATTCCTATTATTTCTTATTTCATTCTATCATTAGATTTGTATTATGTGTTTTCTTGTTAATTGATTAATTTTGTAACAAATAAATCATTTACTTGAGGTCACTTCCATTTTATTAAATTCATTTCCTTTTCAGGAGTCCATTTGCTCAACGATCCAAAATCATTCAATTCACACGCATCATATACTAGTACACAATATACATTGTTTGAGGATTTTTCCTCATAGTCTCAAAGGTCCAAAAAGAAATTCAAAAGTCAAAGTCAACAATTTAATCATCTCATTATAATGCAAATTAAGGTCTTCCTAATAAGTTTGACCATCACCATAATCTACTAATTAAATATAATTGTAAACATTTTACATATCATTTACACATTTAATATACACATGTAAATAGAATTAACACCTATTAATTATGGAAGCTAGTAAATCATGTCAATTGGTTATGAAACTAAACAATATAGCTTTTTGTTGCCTATTATCCACAAATATAATTTATTGTAATTTATTTTTAACATTTATTATAATTTTGTAATTATTTTCACTTACTCCTTATTCATTATTTTCTAAGTTCTTAAAAATAATAAAAATATCTACTTAAGTCTAATGGTTATAAATTTTTACAAAGGTCATCTTTCATTTCTTAAGATATGCTATGATTTTTCCCAAGCCTAAATAAGTTTTTTTTACCATCATTTTACATTTTATCAAAGTTACTTGTCTAGAATAGAGAATTAGACTATTCAATTTTAATAAATACTAAAAAAGTTTCAAAAATTCTAAATAAATTACCAGTAGACATAAAAAACATCATAAGCTTACAATAAATTTTTTAAGTCATAATGTTCACTGAAACTATTTTCTAAAATTTATTTTATCCCTAAGACAAAATTTCTAGTAATTTAACAAGACAAATTTTAAAAATAACAAAACTCCATAATCAAATACAAGAAAATTCAAAAAGATTCTCTATATGCTAAGGATCATCATCATACTTCAATTTTTTTTAAAACTCTATCAAAATAATTTTCTAGAAAATTTCCAAGGTCTTAGAAAAATTAAACATTCTTAAAAGAAAATTAACTTAAAAATAGTAAATTATCTTAGAAAATACAAAAAAAAAATTAAAGATGAACCTAGAGATCTTAAATTTAGGCGTACTACCATCTCACACATAATTAATTCACACATATTTTAGAAATAAATAAAAATAACAGTAGTTACCTATTATCTTTTTTATTTGTTATTCCCCTTACATTACTTTTACTAAATTAACATGAAAACTTATAAACAAATAGAGCTAAATACACAATAAAATCATGAAAATGATCATTAAAGAAGGTTGAGGTAAGGACCCTCATACCCCTTTCTCCTAGTTTTAAATTCTTGATGGTTGGTGTTAATTGAAAGCTAGTTGACCACTTTATACCATACTTCAAGCTTGAATAAATCTAATGGTTAGATTATCTAAAATTTGGAAAGAAAATTTCAAAAATATAGTAGAAAAAGAGAACTCTTGAAGGTAGTGGAGAGGTCTAAAAACTTTTGGTGGTTACAAATTATTTTTTTTCTCTTACTCATTTACTTAAAAACACAAAAACCTACCCTAGAACCCTAATAATTTTGGCACCCCTTTCCCCTCTCTATATCTCATTTTAATTGGACTTATACGAGACCTAATTAAGTTAGATTTAGGTCCACCTCGACTTTCATGCTAATTTCATTAGTAAAAGTTTTACTATTTTCACTTAATTTTATTGAATAACCTATTAGATATGTGTCTATATTAATTATTTATTTCTTCTATTTAATAATTAAAATTTTTATTTTTTAATTTAAATATTTTTTGTCTA
>JAMLFT010004937.1:0-18510 GCA_026544285.1 Pachyrhizus erosus | reverse complement strand
GAAGGAACAATTGGTGGCGGGGAGCCGGGGGGCCCGAGCAGGGGCGAACTTAAAGGGGAAAGGTTTTTTTTTTTTTCCCCCCCCCCCCCCCCCCAATTAAGTGGCGCCCTTCTATCTCTTTTCTTCTCTGGAAGATAGAGTATTCTGAGTGTGTTTGAATGTGTGTTATTTTTTATGCCAGTTAAAACCTATTAAATGTTTAGCTTTTTTATTCTAGTCAAATGATACCGTGTCTGTGTCTTCAAGACATTGTGGATGCACAATTATTACTGTGATTCCCACTGTATTGAGATGAATTGGTTTTTCAGGCATATCAGGACTCTCCTATTGAAGATTTGTCGGATGATTTTCGTTTGCCAATTAACCACAGGCCAACAGAAAATGTTGATCTGGACAATGTAGAGCAAGCATCTCTGGACACACAGTTAACATCATCTAATATTGGCTTTAAGCTTCTCCAGAAGATGGGATGGAAAGGAAAGGGTCTTGGGAAGGATGAACAAGGTTTGTACTGTATTATCACTTTGTTTCTCTCTTTACAAAGATCCACATAATGCGTTTACCCATATGTGCACCCCTTTTTTGGACCTCATTTAGTGTTGTTACAACCTGTCTATGATGTCTACTTTTTCCCTTTTTCTATTCCTATAGAGTAGGGTGGAAGGAAAGAAAAAACTCTTACATCACTTCAATCTCATCAATGCTGCTAATGAACTGACAGAATTTTTCCCCCCAAGTCGTGTATTGCCATGACATCTATTACCTTGCAAACATTTAAAACTTAAACTTTGAAGCTTGCTGTTTTTGGTCTTTAGAGCTGCCTCATTCCATCAATCTGCATCTCATAGTAATAGTTTGTTGTAAGCATGACAAAGATTATTGTAATTTTGTTATTTTGTTCCAGTATTTAAATTGATTTTATGTTTGTATTTGTGTACAATAAGGATCTTTGCAAATGTCACCTTTAGCACCCACACCCTAGTTAATGCTGTGCGAAGTTCAAAGTATTAACACAAGCTTTTCACTTACCTCATTGAAGCAGGGAATTTGGCAACACGTTCATTTTTCACTTCCTTTCTATCAGTATTAATTGTATATGTTCCTAAATGGGCAATGCTTAAGCTAAAGTGATTTGATTTTGGTGTAGTCCATGATTTTAAATGCTTGCCTTTTCTAATTAACCTGGGCTTGTATGCAGGAATTATTGAGCCTATAAAATCTGGGATTAGAGATCCAAGACTGGGGGTTGGTAAGCAAGAAGAAGATGATTTCTTTACTGCAGAAGAAAATATCCAGCGAAAAAAACTCGATGTTGAATTGGAGGAGACAGAGGAACATGTGAAGAAGCGGGAGGTATGATTTATAACTCTTTAGTAGTTGCTCTTAGTGTAAAACCGCATAGTAGTATTGAGGTTGATGTTTATATTTTCTCAAACCTGCACCTCATAGCAGAAGGCAGCATATAGCATATATGCATGTCTTTTGACCGGATTGGTATGTCATAAGGAACCATCAACTTTGGAAGGTCTTGAGAATTTCCTGCAGTTTTTATTACCTGGTGGCTTCTTCTGCCTGCTTCGTGCACATTATGAAAATTCAGGTGTTAGCTGAACGTGAGCACAAAATTCAAACTGAAGTGAAAGAAATCCGAAAGGTGTTTTATTGTGATCTCTGCAACAAGCAATACAAATTGGCAATGGAATTTGAAGCACACTTGAGCTCTTATGATCACAACCACAGAAAGGTAAGAAATCTACCTAAACACTAACTTGGTTCTGCTTTTGTCAACTTGATTCCTAACTTGGCTTGTTTTTCTTTTTCTCATGTGGAATTCTTGATGTTAAATACAGCGTTTCAAACAAATGAAGGAAATGCATGGTAGTAGTAGTCGGGATGATAGGCAAAAGCGAGAACAGCAGCGTCAAGAGAGAGAAATGGCGAAGTTTGCTCAAATGTATCCATCTGCTTGTGTATCAATTTACTTTTACTCTCCTCTCTCCCTTTTGTTTTGGCTATGGGTGGGTCAGTGCCCTGCCAGGGTTTCAATGTTGTGACTTCATCTTAGGCTTTTGTTTTCTTAATGTCAATCAGCGCCGATGCTCAAAAGCAACAACGGCTTCAACTGCAGCAAGAGTCTGGATCAGCAACAGTTTCCTCTGAATCTAGAACTGCTACTGCCCTTACAGATCAGGAGCAGCGAAATACTTTGAAGTTTGGGTTTGCTTCTAAGGGCAGTGCTTCCAAGGTATGTCCACATGTCTAGGGTTTGAAAAGAAATCAGCAATTGTCCTTGGAGTGCTTGGGACTTTGGAATGCTTACAGCTTTTATACATTTCCATTATCGAGTTCTTGATGCTGTTTTGTTCCAATTCAAGTCTTGAACATTTTCTACCCAGCACATCCATTTAGTATTGCTTTTGCATTCTTACAAGAGGAATGTTAATGACATTCTCTCTCTATGACACTCTTTCCAACACTTCATAATTGACTGAAATTTGTTAAAAATTGTTAATTTTTGAGTTTCATTTCTTATTTAACAATTCTTTTTCCTGAATTAAATCCATCAAAATTGGTAATTTCTAATAAATTTCAATATATTAGAGATTGTTAGAAAAAATGTTAAAATATCGCCAGCATTCCTCTTTTTACAAAATGCACGATTATGCATAAAGTATTTATGATATGCTAACCCCAGTTTCTTTTTCCCAATGTCTCGCAGATTACATTTGGTGCCAAGAAGCAAAATGTTCCAATCTCCTCCATATTTAATAATGATAGCGATGAAGAATAATGAACATTACTCACGCAGTGACATATCAGCACGATGACCTATATCTCCTACGTGGTTTGGTTTGTGCATTAGATGTTTAATTTGATATTTCTCACCATCCTCAGTTTAAGAGGAAGAGAACATTTGGGATTCCATGATAGTTTGGAGAGTTTGGTAGACCGAAAATATAGCTGCTTATCTATGTGACAATGTTGTTTGCAAGGATTTTGTGTTTACGTGAGTACCATGGTTACGTTACCTTCTGTAGTTCCATTATTGATTATTGAAACACGATGCATAGCCCATGGCTAACAACATAGACGTGTAGATTCGAATATATTGTAGATGAAAGCTAACTGGGTGGACCACACTGTAAAACCTAATGTTAGCTTGAAGCCATTCATGCTTCAGCTTCAATTGAATGCCGTGATTCTCAAAATTCATTGACGATGGTAGTAAGGTTCTGGCTAGGGTGGATAGTTGATTAGGTCTCTCACTGTGGGAAAGGAAATATACATCTTTAGATATATTAACTTTTTAATTAATGATTACGTTTTTTTGTTTTTATTTATTTCTATTTCCATTTCCCTTTTTACCCTCTTTTCTCGGGTGCAATTCGGCTCCACCGTGTTCCGAATTCCTGTGTTTTTCATGATTTCGTTTCCTCCTCTTGGATCTTAATAACCGTCGGCGACACTTCCCCTTCATCTCCTTCCTTCGTATTGTGTATCCTATTTTCTACTTCTATGTAATTTTGAACGTGCACACACAACCCTTGTTCTGAAAAAAAGACAAAAACTCCTAAATTGCAGTATTGCACAAACAGTACTGAGACCCTTCCAATCTGAGGTAAAATAAAGAAAAAAACACGCGAAGATCCCTTCCATGTTCACACAACCAATAAAAAAGAGCAATCTTCATGGATGATGGGGCATCATTGTTGCTGTCGCAAACACCACTAGGCCACTGCAACACGAGCAAAATAATCATAGCAAGGAACAAAAGAAACAAAGAAAAACGATAAAAAGATGGATAAAAAAACAGACGTACCTGTAGACTCGGCTGTCGAGGATGATTTCTGGTGCTGACACCCCCCCTACCATTTTCGTTCTCCACTTTTTTTCTTTTTTCTTTTTCTTTTTCATGTCCTACTTTCCCCCCTTTCTCTATCTTTCCTCTCAAATCTCCGGTGGTGGCAGACACACCATGACTCCAACCTTGACTCTAGTCCCTTTCTCTTCGCCGTAGGTAGCTTCTAAAATAAAATAAAAAATATATTTTTTTTAACTTTTAATTACACAAACTTTATATTTTAGTTTTTACACTTAAAAATCATCTTTTAGTTCTTGTATATACATTTTTAAATCCTTTTTATTCCTACATTATACAAACTTTCTCTTTTAATCTTTGTCCTTTTATAACAGATTAAAAGAGATCTAAAAACACTTATACATGGACTAAAAAATATTATTTTTGAGATTAACATATAAATTTTGTATACCTATAAGAATTAAATGAATATTTTTTTTAATAAAAATTAAGACTAAAAAATCAGGAAAAAAAGGATAAAAAAGGAAAAGATAAAAAACAAAAACAAAAAATCCTAGTCATTAATTAAAATATTAATATATCTAAACGTGTAAAATTTCTTTACGAAGGTGAGAAACTTAATCAGCTAAATATGAATTTATTTGACGTCCTTTTGCTAGAAAAGAATTTGCTAGCATGTACACATCAACACCAGCAGAAACGTTATTGTTTTCTGGTTTGAGTTTTTTTTTTTCCCACTTGTTTCTTGTACAGATTTAAATTTGTGAGAAAAAATAAAGTAAAAATAAATTATATTTTCATAATTAAAAGTGAAAAAAGAATTTTTTTTTTCAAATCAAACAGTTCCTATCAGTAATGGGAATTTATTTTTGACCTCCTATGGTAGAAAGTGAATTTATTTGCCATGCCAGCAAGTATATGTAAATTAGTATCAGCAGAGACATTATTGAACTTTTTTTTTTTTTTTTTGCTAGTTTTTATAATAACAATCCGAAACGATGGGTTCTCAAATTCTTATTTCAAAAACTCTTGGGAGTCAAAGGAGCAGTTGAGAAAATTCATACCGAAAGTAAAGTAATATTTCAGCCATTGATTTGACTTTTGAATTACAACTACCATTTCCCTTTATAATAATAAAGCAGGATAAGGTCTCGCATCAGTATGGCACACTACTAGTATCCTAATTTTGAAAGGGGCTGAAAGGGCATAACATTCGGCCGAACACGAAATTAAATGAAAAGGGTTTTTTCACATAAAAACACAACACCTTTAGGAGGATATTTCTGAGTCTTAAATGGATAAATACATTCGTGATTGTTACAACAGCTTATTTACAATACGCTTAACAATTTTTCAAAGATAATCCTCCAGAAGCCTAATTAGACAGCTTGGGCAAAACCAATTTGGAGATTTTCGTAGTCAAAGATGGTGTGATATGCCCTCATGAAAACATCGCCAAGAATCCTGCACACATACAGTAGCATCAGAGTAGCGAACATAGCTTAAAAACATTATCATGGTTGTTCACCCATTCTAGAGCGTGCATGTGATTATAAATTGATAAATAATTTAAAAAGTTAATATACCACAATGGACCCTTTGGAGGAGGAACATCAAAAGCAATAAACCCACTAAGGCAGACTTCTGTAATGCCTTCTCCAGTTCTCAGAATATACTGAAAGCACAAAAAGCATTCTTAGAATCACCAAAATAACTAAATAGTTGCCCTTAATCTATCTATAGATAACAACATAATTTGTAGTTCAATTTGCTATTCAGTTTGTGTGTATCCACATCATTTGGAAATGCTATTACTGCTAACTTTTCTTTTTAACTTCAATTCCATATTTTACCTAAAAGCCAAAATATTGTCAAAGTTATGTAGGTGCTTCCTGACCCCAATGTTCTTTTGACATTTGCAGTACATTTCTGGAAGTATAATCATCCACCGAAGCCACAATGTAATTTAATTTATGGAAAGTTCAAACCCTAACCTGCTCTGGTGTGAGGACAAAAGGTTTATCTCCGATTGTGAATGTAATGTTTGGCATCTTGGAAAGACTATTACAGCTTATCACTGACTCTCCAGATGGACTTGGCAGGCTCTCACACAGCTGCCAATGATCAAAACAAACATTAACCACATGTCTAAACTCTGAACCATATAAATATTCACTACTGCTTGAGCTTGTGAACAGAATAATTCTAAGGGCTTACTTGATTCACATAGCTGAATACTCTGTCCTTCGTTGCCTTTTGTTTTAGTTGATTTTGGATCCAAAGAACAAGCATCTGACAAGAAGAACACAAAGGAGTATCACCTGCTGTCAACTCTCCCTGTTCCTTTTCAGTCACCATTTCGATCCCAGCACTGCACAAAAATAGAATTCAAAGTAATTTTGGAGTCTGTTTCAGCCAAAATATCGCAGGCTTGCAGCATGAGTGAGGTTAAGACCTAATTCTCCCTATGGCAAAAGAATACGTCAATAAGCTAGTAATTATATTTATAATGATACTTCTGGCTTTCTAACCTTTATAATCAGAAAGAATCATCATCAAACATCCGTCCAATATGTTCAAATTATTACCAAATAGACTACCAATGAAACAAATATGGTGAAAAAAATCCACACAATGAAAGCAGAAAATAAAGACATTGAAATATACAAGGGCCATCAAATAAAGACCTATCTAACCTCTCAGATTGATGCCTTTTGGAAGAACATAAACCAACTTGTGAACATATGTCATCAGGTTTCACCTACAAAATAAGATCAAACTCATTTAGGTTCAAAGAGTGGAAATAAAAATGGGAAAAATATTACAAGCTGAAAAACATGCACAATTTGAAACTTACCCCTGACACCAAGAGATCCCATATCAACTCTCCATATTGAGAAACAACTTCCTTACATTCTACACTGAGAACTCCTTCAGCTCCAATAGCATTGTTGATTTCAGCCACAACAGGCTGAAATAAACAGTCGACAGAAATTATAAATAAAAAATATAGAAGCAAAAGATCTTCAAGAAATATGAAGCACATACAGTTGGACCAGCAAGCAAAGATGTTCCTGAATCCACAATAGCAGCACAGCCACCCTCACAAACACCTACAAGTAACAACAATATATAACAGAATTAGATGCACTTTGGAATCAAAGCATATGCAACAAATAAGAAAAAATTCTTATCTCAAACATAAATGTAAAGATACACTTGACAGACTGTATTTCTTCAAAACATATTCAAGTATGGGGGAGTAAAAAATTTATTTTAGATTCACTCCTTATACCATATTTCAAATTATCTTATTCGTAACCACTCAATCACTCCTTAGTGAATCTCCAAAATAGAACTTTCTTATTGTTGAGGAACAATAAAATTACCTGTTGAAACACCTCCAATGAAAAAATCTCCCATTTCAATCTGAAAAAATAAAATTTCCATGTTAAAGAATTTTCTGGTGTGAATAATTACATATTTAAAAGGAATTCTTAATCAAACTAAATGTGTTGTTGCTAACCTGCCAGTAACCTTTTTCAGTAATTGGAACATAAGTGTGGTTTCCCTTGAAGTGCTTGGGGTTAACACCACCAAAAATTAATTCACCACCTTTTTTTGCATTTGGATCCCCATTAAGCCAAAAAGAGAACACCTTCTCACTGATGAGTTTTTGCTCCACCATTTTGTACCTATGATTTTATGATGAACTGGTCAATTAAAGGCACAAAAAAGATTCACAGTACTTCACTCTAACATGGAAATCAGATACAGATGAAACAACAAAACACAAGATGGAACACACCATAGTGGCACAGCATTTGAAACCGAGATCTCCTGAAATCCAAGTCCCAGTATTCCATCAAACTTTGCTGACAGAAAGGTAAGACTTCCTTCTCGGGTAGCCTCAATGAAATCCTACAGTTTACAATAGTGACATTTGTAAGTATTGCTATAAAAAAAATTGTACAATCTATATTGAAGTGGAAGCTCAGAAATAAAGTACTCACCTGATGCTTGACAACAGCACTGCCAAGTTTAACATGATCTTGACTGAAGAAACCAGATATTGATCCAGTTCCATAGTTTATTTTACATGATGTTCCTGATCAACAAGTTCATAGGTATAATTAAAATTAAATTACATTACACAGCGTATAATATGGTATACAACATCATTTAATTTAATACATACATCTACCACAGTACAACTATAATCAACATGAATAATGAGAAGCTGGCATTACCATTTTTGACATATGTCTTTGATTTCTTTGCTTTGTACCAATTATGGGTATAGCAGGCAAGCTGCGAGAGAATTGGTCAGTATGATATGCTTATATGTACATGGTAGTAAAGAAATACAACTACAAGTTAAGTTGAACTCACAGAAAAGTAGCACTTCGATGATGGAACCCAAAGGTTGGAACTGCCAGTATCAAACACGACAGTAAAGGTCTGTGGGGGTGTGCCAATTCCAATTTCACCAAAATATTGAGCGTCCAAATAATTCTTCAAAGGTACTATATCTTCGCCTTTTGACTTACCCATATACTGATCAGGTGCACCCATCATTGGTCTTCCAGATCTTAGACCTTCTCTTGCCTTTCTAGCAGCATTAATACTATTAAGATCTAGAGGTCTCTTCTTCAAACCAATTCTCAGCATTCCAAAGGATAAAGATGGAAGAAGGGAATATGTGAAGGCCCATAAACAGAAAGCCACCACTAAATGCTTTTGCCCCATGGTCAAGGAAAATCTGCCTTACAAGGTAATCCGAAATTAAGTTGAGCTGAATACAGTCCTTATTTTACACAGAACGCAAGTAACAATGGAACAAGAAAGAAAATAAACAGTTGAGACACTTAAGTCCTTATAGTATATTCCCCACACAGCCAGTCACAGATAAATATATAATCAGAAAAACATATCCTCTTTTCTAAAGATATTCAAGTGTTCGGGCCGTAATTACTCCTGCCGATTACCATCATATTCTTGTCAAGCCTAAAAAAGAAAATCTTTAGCTTCCTAAACAAGACTAGATGGTCACCTAACACGTAAATTTTAAAAATACACACCCAAAAAAAAAAAAAAGCATCGAGCTAACGTATACCCTTTCCATGTTTTGGTCAACGAGGCACAAAGTAAAAGCTCTGGCCAAGACTTTCATCCCAAACTTATCAGTTATTATAACCAACGTTATTTACAGTTGATTTATGTTTTTGTCTTCTGCGCAAGTTATAATTCTACACCCGTTTAACACATGAACACAACGGGCACGGGAAAAAAAAAATAATAAACAGAATCAGTTCACTTTACTAATGCTACAAATACAATTTAGTACAGATCCGTAATACCCACATGCCACTGATACGAACAGATTCTTCAAAATCAAGAATAAAAAGAGAATCAATAGGTAATTTGAAGGAGGAGGTAGTTATTAGAGAGAAAAGTCAACTGGGTTGTACTCGTCATGCTTCAAAAACAAAAGATTGAAAATGAAAACAGAAACAAGATATTACAGGATAGGAATCAAGTGGGTTGAACACACTAAAATGATAAAAATATTGAAAAAAACAAAAAAACAAACCTTTAATAGCTTAAAGCTACTGCAGAAGCTAGTGGTGGTGCTGTGAACGCCTCAGAGAGCGAAGTTAGTATGAACCAATGATGTTAGGCAGAGACAGAAGAAAAAGGTGGAAGGTCGTGAGTAATAAATATAATTGAATGGATGTCCATTCATTAGTTAGCAGTGACTTGTTCTCTCTGCAATCGCAACCAAATTGTTAATATTATTATCAAATAAAACATAAATTGCCTTGAAAATATCTGCTTCACAACAAAATACTACGCTCCTATTGTCCTGTTGTAATTACGACTAATGTTTTGGATTGGCAATTTGGCATTGGCTCCCAAACCTTATTTTTAGGTAAAAAAATAAAAAGACAACACTATTATTTGTTAATTTTTAATCAAACATAATTTTGTTTCTTAAAACTGAAAAAAAAAAATATCACTTTTTTTTTGTGTTTGATAAAGAAGAGAAGAAATAAAAAAATAGGCACGTGAGAGAAAAAAAAAAGTAAGAAATTAAGTGAAATAAAATTTATTTAATTGATAAAAATAAAGTGAAATAACTAGAAAATATTAAAGTTATTTAATAAATAAAAAATATATTAAATAAAAATATTTTTTATTATTATTTATTATTAATTCATTACTATTATTAATACTACTTTTATTATTATTTATTTTTATTATTAATATTATTAGTTTATTACTATTATTATTAATATTGCTTTTATTTTTATTTATTTTTATTGTTAATATTATTAATTTATTATTATTAATAATAATTTATTACTATTACTATTATTACTAATATATACAACCAATTATATTTTTATAATCGATTATGTACTTCACAAAATCAATTTATTTATATATATATATATATATAATAAATTTATATATAGGCAAAAAAAAGTTTAAAATGTCATAATTATTGTTCATTTATGCGAGATTTTTTGCAATTGAGTGTAGAAATTTGTTTATGTAAGTCCAAATTTTATTGATATTTCGTACATAACAAATGCATGAAAGACAAAAGAATTTCGTATATTTTTTGCCTTCCTTCGCTCTCCCTTCACTTTTTGTGATAGATTAAAAGTTTTATATTAAATTTTATCATAAATTTATTGTGAAATGTTTTTTAAACATATATTATTCTACATTTCATGAGTTCATATAATTTAATAAGGAACT
Organism: Pachyrhizus erosus; assembly: GCA_026544285.1. Classification (NCBI taxonomy): domain Eukaryota; kingdom Viridiplantae; phylum Streptophyta; class Magnoliopsida; order Fabales; family Fabaceae; genus Pachyrhizus; species Pachyrhizus erosus. The sequence continues at coordinate 7,922 of JAMLFT010004937.1, read as the reverse complement.
TTTTTATTACATATACATGAATATATGATGCAAAAATATTAAATATGTCCTATTAAATATTTAAGTTGCTTAAAAATACAAATTAATAAAATTTGTAAATATACATAATAATTTGTTAATATAATTTAATATAATAAATAATTTATTAAATTATTAATACTAGCATTTGTTTCTTTTTTCTACGGTGATAACACCACATGTTAATTGGTTTTGATTTATTTATATGGAACTTATGCTGTGGAAAATGCTGGATTGATAAGTTAATATTGGGAGGGAAGTTAGGGTGATTATCATAGAACTTTTAACTATTAATGGTTCACTAATAGAAAAATAATCATAAAATTTTTTATCTTTTCCGTGTCATAAAACATTATAAATGATTTTCCAATTCATGATTATCATTTTGAATGGGATGTTACTAGGATTGTTTTATTCGCGAGCCAAGCATGAATAGAACCGATAAGATTTAAGAATAATATCATCTTAAACATTTACCTGTTTAATAAAGCTGACTAAGGATATTAATTTTAATTTATTTTATTTCTGCTACTCATTACGTAACCTAAGTTTTTTATATATTTCATCAGAAACTTGAACCAAAAGAACTTGGAGCAAATAACGTGAATATATGATTAAAATATTCCTCGATTGGTGTGGAGTTTAGACAATTGACAACTAATACAATAAGGATACGCAAAAACAAGAATATTGATTAAAATTTCAATCAAAATTTATGTCTTGCTATATTAAAAAGAGCATATTTTTAATATTCGAATGCTGCGTCCTAAATTATTAATATCTCTTATGACTTTTCATTTCGATTATAAAAAATGTATTAGTTAAAGACATTAAGTTACTCAACTTATTTCATCACCAGAAAAACTTAACTTATTTAATATATTTTTACTTTAAAAACTCATTTTATATAACATTTAAATTATTTTTCAAATTTAAAATTAAAGTTTATAATTCTACGTCAAAAATAAATATTTACTTTGCATCATTTTATTTCACTGCCCTACACTATAATATAATAAAAATGGATAAAAAAAATAAATTATAAAAAATTATAATTAGAATAATATAAATATTTAAAAAATGCAGAAGTTTATTATCATCATATATTCTGTAAGGAAAGTACCTGGAACTTGCGAGTTATGGCGTTATTTTCCTTGTTTTGGGTTTGCGTTTCTTTTGGCTGAAAAGGATTTTGTCCTTCCTTCCCTGATCCTAAAACATTTTATATTTTGACTTGACAAATAATGTAAAATGATTGAGGGGTTCATAGATCACTTTGTCTTCCTTCGCCCATGGAATATACCCAAACCAAATACCAACTATTGGGCATCATAATGTGCCTCTCATTGAAAAACACAATTCATACAAACCCTGGCCGCAATAACAACTCTTCATATGATTGATGATTTCATCATTTTTATGCACTTATTTTGTATATGGTTTTGTTTGTCCTTTTGCATTAACCACTTACAAGTATTACAGTGATGTACCACAAGATTGAGACTGAAAACTCGCACGACACAAACAAGCACATACATATTACCTAACTTAAACTTGGTGTGGTGTGGGGTCTTACGTTCATTGCATGGTTTGATTGCAAATTGTAGTGACAAACGTATGCGTAAGTGGCTCTCTGATTACTTGTAAATTCATACGGTTATGTTTGTTTCTGTTTTCTGTCTTTCCATGTCTGAATGTATCTTAAAAACATTGAAAGTCATCAAATCATTAAGAAATAATTGGAAGTTCGGTACACTATATCCATTCTTACATTAATTTTTAAGACATTTCACTCTTACCTCAATTTACCATTCTGATATTGGTTTCACACTTGTTCACAATGAGTTAAAAATCGCATTATTATTACCCGATATTAATAAAATAATAATAATAACTAAATAATTTATAAAATAATATTAAAAAATATAATCATAACTTAAATATTAAAAATTATAAATAATAAATATTTTTTATATTTTTAACATTTAAAACATATATAAAAAATCAAATTAAATATAACATAGTATAAATTTTAACAAAAACAAATAACACTTATTATCAATAGCATTTTTTATTAAAAAAAATTATTTAACAAAATAAACATTTTTTATTGACTTATTATGAACTAGTGTTTTATCAATTTTTTTATTTTTTTTACCGATTAACTAATTCTTAGATAGGTTCAATTGATAATTGATTTTCTTATTTGTATGGATCGAACACAATATTAATTCATTGATTTTTAAGTTGAATGGGTCGGTTTGATTCAATTTCAAAACATGACTTGCTCAAGTCATTATAAAAAAATTTATGTATTAACTACTTTTATCTCTTTGATTTTTTTTAGCTCAATTTTAAGTTTTAACCATACAAGCTTAATGATGTCACTGAATTAATGATAACATGAGTCTATTATTTACATAGTTGTAAAAATTAGCTTTAAGCGGTTGATTCGATGAGTTTGACCAAAAATTGATGGCATAATTGATTGGAGTCACTCATTGGATTGGATATGTCATCAACTCGATTTAAACTGATGAATTTGGCTCAGGTTAACCCAACTAGTTTTGTGATTGAATCAATGAATCGATCTTGTTCAACCAATGAACTGATATGGTTGAACTAGTATTTGTTAATTTTTTTAAAAATACACATTTTAATAAAACAAAAATACAATAAAAATGACACACTTAAGAATCAAACCTAAAACTTGAAATAATATATAGACTTATATTTTATATTATGTATACCGATTTATGCAATTCAACTATTGATCCACCAGTTCGACTAGTAATCCACCATCCTAATATCTTGATCAAATCGATGAGCAGATCGATTTTTATAACACTAATTATTATTGATGATAATTAAATATTTTAGTTTTTTTAATCCAAATTTTTGTGTGAAGAGTTAATGATTATTTTTTTGAAATATCATTATCAATTTTAGATAACAATATCTTTTAATTGTACTCTTTTGTACGCACAAACCTAAAATTAAATCTCATTTATGAGTTTGCATGTTAAAAATTTCTAATTGTTTGAGTTATCATATTTGACTCTCTTTTTCTCTATGTGTGTGTGTGTGTATATATATATATATATATATAATAAATTTATTAATTTTTATAATAACTATCATAAAAATCATATAAAGATATATATTTATTAGAATATCATTATATATATACCACTTTAATGACAATAAACCTTTTTTTATCAAAAGAATTTTCTTTTTCCTTTTCAATATTTTGTTCACCGTAATACATAGCAAAAACGTATCATGTATTTTAATTTAAAAAAAACATGAATAAATAGAATATAGAATTAAAAAAAATACATAAATTATCTATCAACTGAGGAGTCTATAAAATAATACAATGTTACTAGCATTTGTACTTCTAATCAAAAGCAAGTGTCGCACCAACCAAAAACATAATAAAATTGATCTCATACTTACACTATCAATTGATCAACCACTTTTCGACCCCTTCCATGTTATTTGTTCACGAACAAAATCGATGAAAGACAATTTTTTTTTCTTATGAAGAGCGATTCTTATGCACTAAATCAAGAATTCAACTAAATTCACCTAAACTTCATTAAAATGTAAGATATTTCAAAAAGTAAATACAATTAACTAAATAATCCAAATAAAATTCTTATCATTTCAACTTTGTATATTTGTAATCATAAGTTATTTCAAAATGCATAACTAGACAAATTAATATTTTAAGATTCTTCTCTTTATCCATGTCATATTTTTAGAGTATTTTTATTTTAGTTGTATGTTTCAAAAGTGTCATGTTCAAGTTGTCATAAGATTACTACCAAATTTAAGCGCTTTGATTGAACTGAGTTAATTAGGAGCGTAATAAGAGTAAAGAAATGAAAATTTACAAAAATTCGTAGGTTTCGCAATACATTAATTCCTTCCTTTGGTGACTTTAAATTAGACGAAATTCATCATCCAAAAATGTGTTTTTAATATTTATCATTATTTATAATTGTTAAAACAAATATAATACATTAAGCATAATACTTAGATATCGAGTAAAGTTGAACCATATTTAATACAAAAATCTTATTTAGTTTACACAAGTCAGTTTGGATTGAATTTAGTTTAAATTATTACTTAAACAATTAAGTAAATCAAAATAATTCAATTTGAGTTAGGTTATATTTGAGCTTTTTTCTTATCAAACATAAATTGAACCAAGTTGATTAATAACAAATTAGTTTAGGTCAACTTTTTTGTGTTTAAAGGTAAAACAAATGCTTTTAAAGTTTGTAAAAATTATAAATAATAATGAATACATAAAAATATAATTAAAACATAGAGTGTTATGACAACATGTTGGTCATCGAATTTGTGAGTTTAAGAATAAAAAATTATTATCCAATTCAAAAGACATAAGGTTTGAATGTGTCATATTAGGTTCTACCAATATGACAACAAACTTTGGATCAACATGTTTGGGTCAATTTGGATTCAAATGTTGTCATAAACATGTAATACCTTTACTTATTTGTGACCAATGAAGCAAATGAATTTGTTATTGAAGGACAAACACTGTACAAATGGATAGGCTTGATGAACAGATGGACTAATAAGGAAAAAACGATTGATCGGTGGCGAGTCTCATGAAGGTCGATGACTTGTAAGGCTAAGGTGTCACGATTGTAATATTCAAAGACGAAAGGTCGAAGAGCTTGACGTTGTGAGGAAGACACAATGACTCTGATGTTTTGATGATTGATGAGAGTGAGATCTTGCCCTGTGAAAAATCATCTTTTCAGTACCAGTATTTCGACTAAGAAAATTAAGACTGAAGATTGCACGAGTTGACTACAATATGGTATTCGAGGAATGTCTGTAGGCTCTTAGAGTCCTAAGGGGTAGTATGAGGTGTCAAGTTGTGATAACTCTTATGTTAAAGGGACTCACGTGACCAGCTTGGCGTCCCCGACAAATACGAAGTATTACCATGGTTGGTTGAAAGTACCATGATCTGAGTACCAAACAGGGTATGTCCTCCCAATCATCATCCAAAAAGTAAACAATGATGATGAGGACATGCCATGTAAATTCGCTTGTGACTTGGAAGGTCAAGGGGCATTGGGGGCCAAAAAGTTGAATGATAGTGAAGTAAATAGAACATTGTGGTGAGGGATGACTACAAGAGAGAGAGAGAGTGATCACATTATGCTTGTGTTTGTATGGTTCCGAGGGGACACAAGACTCACTCCTTACTCCTTTTTTTTTCAGATTCTAATGACGAGTTACTACTAATCAATGATCCAACTGATAGTACAACCCATAGATGGGCGATGGGTCCATGACCCATTCTACTAGGAAAACACATTCACAAGCCTAGTGCGTTTCACATTCCTTTTGCCAAATGACATCCCACATGGAAGACCCGTCCATGTTGATTTCCTATCATCATGACTTAGGTTCGAGCACCACTCACTCAACCCATGTCACAAGGATCCACCTTTCTTGACTCGGCAACAACCACCGGAGCAACTGAGCCTTCGAATGAGGTTTACTCCCTTGATGGCCTCCCTCTAGGTTTCGTCTTTCCCTTTTTCTACCCGCGCATGATGTGTGGATTTCTACTAAGGAAAAAGGACTCGACTCCCATAGAGGTTGTAACCCAAAATCAGGAGGAGGATTCTTCAGAAGAGGAAGATCCCTTAGAGAGATCAACATAAGTAGAGATGACCATGTACAACTATCAGGCCACATAGATAGGATTTACTTTCTCTGCTCTTACTAGGACACCACTAATAAGTATACTAGATCTTACCTTCTTTGTATATGAGCATTTGTAAATCCCCTTTTGGAAAACTTTATTATTTTGCAAATCCCTGGTATGTATATGGATATACTACTGCACTATTTTCTAGTGATAGTTAAATGTGAGAACACACTAGTGCATTTTATCCTTATTAAAACTCAAATTAAAATCTATATTGATTATTGTCAATGGATTACTATGTTTATGTTACACTTAATTGTTTGATAGTTTTGACTTAAATGTGAAATACTTGCAAAATAGTTGGATTTTGTATAGTTTTTCTTGAACCAAAAAGGGAATTTTTCTATACAAATGCATTTTTTTTTCTAGAACCTTAAGAAATATTGAGTATGTTTAATCTAATTTAACCTGGCCTGTTAATCAATTAACATAGAATTGTGCCAAAAATCTCTGAACGTTATCTTTTCTTTCAATTAAAGAAATTTAAAATTTTAACAAAACAATTTTAAATGAAGTATTATTTATTAAATGAAGTTTAGTTTATAACGTTACAATCTTACCATTAGTTTAAATGTATAGGATTTTTTTTCTGTTATTTGTTTCTTCCAATTTCTTTTAAATAAGAACCTATATAGAGGAGAAAAAACTGAGATTTGAATGAATTAAGTGTTTTTTCTTTTAAGATTTATTTTCTATTATTTTACCATTAATTCAAATTTATAGGATTTGTTTTCTATTATTTGTTTCTTCTAATTTCTTTTAAATAGGAACCTAGGTAGAGGAGAACAAAAAAAAAACTCACATTTGAATTAATTAAGTGTTTTCTCTTTTGTAAGAGCTTTCAGTTTGTTCTTAGGTTAAAGAACTTTAGTGTTGATTCTACTGAAATGTCGCAGGTTTGTATTCTTTTATTCTTTTATCTATTTTTAAGAATATTTTTTAACTCATATTTGTATCATTTTGTATTAGAGATTTGACTCTTAAATTCAACACTTTATCATTAATGGAGAGATCTTGAACTCAAATTATTCATGAAGACTATTCGAGAATAACTCAAGGCGTTAAATGCAAAATTAAATAATCTTCAATTTCCAGTTAAACTTGATATGAGAGAAAAGGAGAGGAGAGGAAAAGAGATAAGAGAAAAAGAGTTAAAAGAAGAATAGAATTGTTTCAGTGCTAACCCATTTTTTAAGGGAATGGAAGTAGTAACTTCAAAGAAGAAATGTAGAGTGTTATATTCTAATCCTTTTTTTTTAGTAATGATTATGTTTTGAAGGAAATTGAAGAAAAACTTGAGCTTTCAAATATGTAACTTTCTAAAAACACTTGGATGATCTATCAAAATTCTAAAAGCTTACAAGAAAAAAAGGTAAAAACATTTAGAGAGTGACCTACAATCAATAATGCAAATTCTTTAGTTACTTTATAACTTTGATTTTAACAGCAGGTCACAATTAGAGTCAAGTTCATAATTCTATTTTCAAGACAATCATTTAACTCAGATTCGTATCATGTGCATTTATTAATCATTTAAGTTTGTGAAATATTTTTTTAATCCTTTTAAATTAAAAATTATCATAAAATAAATATTTTAATCATTAAAAATTATTCAAGAATAACTTAAAAAATATTTCATAAATTTGAGAGGTTAGAAAATATAATTTTAAATTTGAAAAATTCAAAAAAATAGACTACAAATTTAAGTGACTAAAAACATATTTAATTCTAATTATAAATACTATTTTCTACAAGTTTAATAATTATTAAAACTAGTGCTAGTGATTTTTTTGGCGTGACATTTATAAATTTTATATGCATTAGTTTATAATGTCTAGATAAATTAAGTATATTGTGTCTAAAAGGACTTTAAAGTTTATATATTTTTTACCTTAAAAAATAAATAAAATTTCCATCTACATATAAATTAGAATGATTATATTAAATAAAAATATTTTTAGAAATTTTTCTTAACATCTTATCACTTTCATTTATTTTTATCTTTATTTTTAAATTAAATATAAATATTCTTTTAAAATAGAAATAGTTAAAAACAATTTTATATAATTTCACAATATAAATTGTTTATCATAAGTTCAAAATATAAATTATATTAAAAATATTATTTATTATAAATTGT
>JAMLFT010004936.1:7031-18510 GCA_026544285.1 Pachyrhizus erosus | reverse complement strand
CTTGAAAGGATCAATGATAATGCTTATAAAGTAGATTTGCCTGAATCATATCAAGTTTCTAACACTTTTAATGTCACCAATCTAACACTTTTAATGTCACCAATCTTTCTCCTTTCATTTCAGGTGATCTAATTGAAGCTTTAGATTCGAGGACAAATCCTCTTTAAGAAGGAGGGGATGATGCATTCCTAGCTTCAACAAAGGATAAGACGCCTCAAGCTTCTCCTGAACCCTTGACAAGGGCTATGAAAAGAAGACTTGAAGACAAAGTCAAACCTCTTTTCAGAAAACCTTAAAAAGTGGAAATTTCTTTTAGGCCTTGTATTTTGGCCAATTGTAGTTTAGGATTAATTTGAGTGTTTGTATTTTAATTTTGGGCTTGTATTAAGGCCCATTAGTATTAGGGATTGGGCCTACAAGGGGTTGGGCCTCAATTGGGCTTGAATTGGGCTTGCTTCTCTTCAAAAGAAGCACAAACCGTCACCTACTTGAAGCTTGGACGAGTTTTCAAGCATGAGAATGGGAGAAGGCTATTTCCAAAGTCCCACATTGCTTGGATACAACTTTGGGAAGAAGTTTAGAAGCTTATAAATAGAAGCTCTCCCTCTTCTTGTAAACCACTTCTTGATGAATAAGACATTGTGAGATTTAGAGAAACTTTTCTCTCTGAAACTCTAAAGAATAGTTCTTATGATCCTTATCAAGACCTTTGATAGTCTTGTGGTGGATTTCCTTTTTTCCTTATCTTCTTCTTAGGAAGAAGTGGTGGATTCACCTCTTTCTTCAATCCATTTCTTTGAGTTTTTGAAGCATCTTAAAGGTTGATGCAAGATCCATGGTGGAATACAACAATTTCCATTGTTGAATCCACTCTAGTAGACATGGGCTTGGTAGATCTGAATAAACACTTATTACTGAACCCACTATATGGAACACTTAATCTAGTACTTCACCCAAGTCATCGCCTACTCATCAATTTTCTACAAAACTTTTGTGATGTTTGTTCTAAGTAGAGATTTTCTTAGATTTGGATCATGTGTGGAATTTTTTCATATGTAGGTTGTGTTTTGTGACCATCTTCAATAACTACTTGATGTGAACCATGACACGAGAAATAACTCACATCTTAGATATATAAAGTGTGAGAGATTGACATAGGGAGATAATAAGAAAAGTGATTAAGAAGATAGGACAAAAAAATCATCTAGCATAATCTCTTTTAACCATATTATTTGACTTCGGAGCATTTTCGAATATGTACAAGGTCTATTGAATGAAAACATATAAATTGGAGGTCAACATGGATGTGCCAAAAGGACAACTCATGGGTGAAAGCCATGTCACCTAACAATTAGAACAAATGATTATTTTAAAGAAGAGACACATGCCTCCAAACTTTCAAGAAAAACACCTAATAAACTTTCAACTAAGAGATTCCATTGAAGTAAACAAAAATATAACATATTGGGAGTGAATGCAAGAGTGTAAATTCTATAATCTTTTTCCTAGTCATCAATATCTTTTTTAATTTTATTCTCCTTCTTATTGTTATTAATCTTTTACCTTAATACTCAAATGTATTCTACCCTAGATCCTATAATAACGATATAGAGTAAATGCCCAATCCAAGCCAAGTAATTGACTTTGATTAGTCCTCACTCCAGACAAATGATGATTGGGATAGGATTCAATTTTTTTAAACTACAAAAACTCTTGATTCCCATTTTGGTCGCGTGACTTTTTTCAACCCCTCCACCATAGGCAATATGTGAACATAGGCCCGGTATGATAGTGCCATAGGTTGCAATGGTGTTTATATAACAGAAATTTGCCCTTCCACTATACGCCACCATTTGTCATTAATAACCTCAGGTGTAACAGATCTACTATTAAAGATATAATAGAACAAACTTCAATATAAATATCCTTATTAGTATTATAACCTACACAAAGATATTATAGCCATCTCCTATAGTAAGAAATCCAATCGAATAGTACAAAGTATAAATTTTAGGTGTTGCTTTCTTATAATCTGTTTAGTGTAAAAGAAATAAGATAGAAATAAAGATGGGGAATGGAAATAGAAGAGAGGTGTACAAAAGGTTGTTTGGTGGAGATGAAATAGATAAGAAATAAATTTAAGAGTATTGAGTCCTACTTCATTTTATTTTTACGCTTAAGTGATGACAAATAGCAAGAAAATGTTAAGACAACGTCTTGCTTTACCATAAGTAACTTCGTTCTTCTCTGTTTGCTCAACACAACGCTTGCTCATGTTGCTGTTCACTTGGTATCTTACACGGAAAAAGGATAAAGCCATTCTAAAGAAAATTTGTGTTCAAGCTTATTTAACCTCACCATACCTATATACCCCCTTCCTCCAATTGTTTATCATCAATTAAAACACAACCCTTTACGTTCTAGCTTCTCCAGTGTTTCAACATTGATAATCAATTATGTATCATTAAAAAATGATAATAGTCCATATTTTGCATCAATGTAGATATGGAAATTGATTATTGTAATTTTTTTTATCCCACTATAGTTAACAAATAATAGATTATATAATATTAAGAATTGATTTTTCATCTCCTATAATACAAGTAACATAGATATGGAACAATATAATACTTTTACTTTTAATACCATTTCTCTCTTCTCCTTCTATTCTAAACCAAATAAAGTCACAATATTTTTTTTTTTAATTTTATTTATATATATCTCTAGACAATCCAAATTTGAATCCTAATTTTCATCTATTACTCTCTTGCCTATTTCCATCCAGCCTATTTCTTTCCTGCGGCCAAGTAAAGCGTTAGAGTAACTTGTAGTACTTTCGTGAAGAGATGGCCATAAAATGGAATATAATTTTTTGACGACAAAATGACGCAAACAATTAATCAAGAAAACCGGAATAATTGAACGACACTAGGGCAGTTACTGAAGCTGCGTGAGTTAACACTCGGCAAAGGATCTGCGATTGCTCTAAGTAGGGTTCCAAGGTTCCAAACGTTCGTCGCTATTACCGAGGCTAAAAGCATTGCAAGAAAAAACAAAAAAACGAGAAAGTAATTTAAACTCTATAAATGTAACTGCAAAGAGAGTTACCGGAGCTTCGATGGTGCGCCACCGTAGACGGCAGCTAGCTCTCTTTTACGCTTTTCGCCAGAGATCTGAACAACAATCGTAAGGTGGGTTTAATTTTAATTTTCAAAGAATTGAGGGAATTATATTATATGAACTTGAAGGAATGATTTTCTCATAACATGAGGGATGCGTTTGTCGAGATAACAGAACCATGTCCATGATTTATCAGAGGTATTAATCTCTAAATGTTCACATCCGTTTTCAAGATCCACTGTTTCCCTTTTCTCACTGTCATTAGGGTTCTCCCCCAACACCGCCTTCAAATCTCAATGAAATATCATCTCTTCCATTTCAAATTTTTCCACACCTCACAGCACTTGGTTCCCTCTCTCTTTTTGTTTTTCTCTTTACGGTTTTTAGTAGCGCGCCTTAGATCCTGAAATTTGATGCATACCTTGTTTAGAATATGTTAATACATCTGATATTTGGATTTTATTTTATTTTTTCTTCGATTACTGCTTAGGAAATTCAGTGAACTGAAGCAATTTTAGATGCCATGGACGATGAGGGAGGGGTTAAGGGGTAGCTTGAGGGAGAAGTTAGCAGCGGAGTAGCCTGTGGATGACAGAGGTGGACTTTTCGAAGAAGATGGCGGGATGGGAAGGGTGTATGGTTGTGAAGAACTAAGGGTGTAGAGAGAAAAGGTTAAGGGAGGTATCCAGTGTAGTGGATGTAGGATATAACTATGGAGATTAAAAGAATCCAGTGGTAAATAAAACTGGTTGGTTCACCATAAACCACCTAAGCAGCTGGTTCACTGTAGATTTAGTCTGTTTGATTATTAATTTATCCCATAACTTGATTTTTAATTTGCGTGTTTTTTAATATTACATTTTTTAAAGAAGTAAACACATGCTTGTCTCTATCAATTGCAGGGACTTCATGAATAGTAGTTTAGTTTATGTGAAGATCATAAGAGGAAGATGAGAAGACATTGTAGGCTTTGGTGGCCAAAAGAACTTTTATCAAATCAGGAATCATCCTCCGGTGTTTTGTTGGGGTGGTTTGTCACGTGCTCACCATCATCCCTTGACATTATTGTAGCCTTAACTTGCAGTGAAGTCTTGCTTTCTAGTTATAGTCCTGGCATTGAGGTATAAAACTGAATTTGAGTTCACAATCCCTTTTTCTTGCATGCAGTTTAGAGTAAAGCAAATGAAATAACAATAGCAGAATGAATTTATTGGTTTATGTTTTTCACAACTATTATTTGCAGAGGAAATTTTGAGTTTCCTTTTTTGTGATATTAAAATTTTTATGTTGCAGTCAAGTTCCTGCAAGAGTTGTTAAGTTTAAATAGAAATGGACTTTTTCCTCTTAGAATATTCAGTAAGGTATCTGTATAAAATTTGTTGCAAGATATTCACAAATTTGTGGAAATAACATATAAAGTTTAATGGGAAAACAAATTGATTTGGATGGGCATCAATTCAAACTTGAAATGGTGCATAACTACTTGGAGTTAGTTATGTAAATCTTGGTTCTATGATGATATGACTGTGGTGATAGTGGTGGGGAAAAATCCCACTGTTAAGTCATTTTAATGATGTTTTCATACAACTTGTCTTAGGTGGTTTCTGGAATGATCCAGTGTAATTAGGATAACTGACATGATGAACTTCTCTGTATCAGGGAATCATTCATGACACATGTGGGAGTATGCCTTCATTTCTTGAGGATAAGTCCAAGTTCTCTGTGCTTGGTCTGTGTGTCACTGACCCTAATACTAGTAATAGTTTGATGAATGGGATGGATGATGACAAAAAGAAGTTCTCTGAGTATGACAATGCTTTGGAAGAGGGAAGTACAGATAGAAAGAATAGCTGTAGGAGTTGCCGTTGCTTCCAGTTAGATGGTTCATTGAGGAAAAGTAGCCAATATGTTCTTGGAAAAAGTAATTGGGTTCTGCTCATGTATGATTCTCCTGAAAAGAATGATGTAGGAATACACGGGCTTCCAAAATTGCATCACATTCATTGGAATGGATTAACTGTGTCACAATATGATGTTCACGTATGTAAGTCATTATTTCTTATACTTGCCTTTCTGCAAGCACTTGAGATTTCTGAAGACTTTTATCCCTCTCTCAAACAGATATATATGATGTTTTACTGCTTGTAGGTTATAATTTATGAAACACCCTCTTATGGTTCTCATCATTTCTCATTATGTCATTTGGGTTCAAATGGGCAAGCTAAAGCTTCCATTAAAAATCCTAAATGGGTTGATGAGCTTCATAAAAAGCAGCAATTGATTGAATTGGTAATGGAATTTTCCTTATTCATATTTGTGTATGTAGATTTTTGTCCTAGTTGCTAATCTGCCTTTTCAAAATGTCACCCCAGGATACAATTATACTGTCAATTAATTGCACAGCTGCTGCTAAAAGAATTTTTGAAACACACCTGGTCCCAAGAAGATCCTTGAGCCAGCTCTCCATCTTTCCCATGTAGACACTTTAACTATTGATGCACCATCTACTGCTTAGTTTTCCTTCAAGCTCTGATGGGTCTATATTCTGACTTTTCAGGCTTTATGCTATCATCGGGCATCTGTTTTCCAAATTTTGGGCTTCATACTCCACCATGCTCTATATTGTTCTTCAGTTTTTCCAAATACATTCTAAATACAAATCAGAATCATGGATGTGCGTGACATCAGCAAGTGTATTTGTGAAGACTGCTTGGACAAATATGCAAATCCGCAGTTGTCAGATATTATATTGGCCAATCTTTCTTCGGGAGAATGACCTCAGGTAATATGAAGTTTTAGGTAAAATATCTTACTTTGTCTGATCTGTGGCAGGTTTCAAGTTTTGTAGGCTTTAATATTTGATAAACTCCATGTAATTTATTTTCTTTTTAAGGACAAATTCTGGTGGGGCTGTAAACTGAATCAACCTGTGATTTAGTACAGTTTCTTTACAGTACAAAAGGGTGACCCAGGGCATAAGGCTCCCCACCAAGTGGGGTTCGGGGATCATAGGGGTATGTAGTTGAATTGAGATTCAATTTGTGAATTGGAAGATCTATTTTCTGATTTACAAATTGAACCATATTGTGAATTGTAAGAACTTATTTTGAAAGTTGTGGTAGTATTTGGTAGACTCATGTCAGAAATTATTTTGAAAACTTTTACATTTAGGAGGAATAAATTAAGAGTTTTACCTATAAAGATAAATTATAATTACATGTACACTATAACCACATTTATATATATATTTTTTCAATAAAAAGACTCCTCTGAAACACATGGTTCCCATGCCTCACATCAGTTGGAAAAATATCAAAGAAGGTAAGAGTGTTGAGAAGAGGAGGCTCAAAGGAGTAGAAAGAAGACAAAAAGTGAGTTGAAAACATGAAAGGAGACCAAGGGCTAGCCTGAGTTTAATTGGAGGAAAACAATTGGCTCATTCTCTCACTTTTTCACTATTTTTTAGGGAAAAGCTTTTTTTTAGGATTTTCGGGAACTGGGTTGTGGATGACCCACCTGTGTGAGAATTGCATGATTCATCTCTGTCAATTAATTCTTATATTTCAGCTGTGATTCCTGTGGTTCATGGTGCAATTGAAGCACCAAAATGATTTGCTTGCTTAGTATCGCCAGCAGCTCAAATTGAATTGGATCGAATGTGTATTGTATCATGAATTGTACAATAAATACTGATAATGGATTCAAGTACTTCAGTATTACGATGTACTTGGAGATTTGTTGACATGAATTTGAGATTGAATTGAGCATCACTATTCTGTTTCCTGCCTCCAGATCTATTCCTTCCTTTCTACTTTTCTTTCCCCATCCTCTCCCTTAATATTTCAACATCAATATATTCACATGCAGGATTTTATTTATATTACAATTACAACTATAATATAGGAGTTGTTAGCAACATGGTTATCAAACTCTTGAGTTAACTCTTAAACTCTTACGAGTTTACACTTACACGCTGCTAGTTAACTTGTTAGTAAACTCTTTTTCTTGGTAGACTCTGTGTAGACTCGGTAGACTATGGGTAAACTCTTGTTAACTTGTGAGTTTAAGACCAATTCGGTGAGTTTGCTGGTAAAAATAAATTAACCCAAAATGCATTCATTCTTGTGTTTTTTTTTTGTGCATTTCAAGTTTGTTCCATTTTGTGTCTCAATCCTGAAACAAAGGAAGCAAGAAGCAAGCCCTCATTCCCTTTAACTCGTGATCCAGAAATGAAGGCTCTCAAACATACCTTTCTTTCCTTTCTCTCTTAATCTCAAATTGTGGTTTTCTTTGTCAACCACGATTTGTTTTTGTTTCAATCTTACATTTTCACTTGTGAATTGATTCTGTTCTAGTGAAGGTGCTGTTCTGTTTTGGTTAAGGCTCCGTTTTTGTTTTGATGAAGACTCTGTTTTAGTGTAACTTATTCATTTTATCTATAATTTTTTTTCTAATTTGTTGTGAGCTTGTGGTTAATTAATTTTCTTATTGTTGGCTTTTTGGTTGTCTCTGTTGTTGGTTGGTTGCTCTATTCATGTAATATACTGCATTTCACTAACTTTAGTGATATTATTTGTTAAAATTTGTTATTTTTTCTTTTGTTTGATATTCAATATCACCAACTTTAGTAAATTATTATGTTATTTATAGGTGTTTTGTTATTTTTAATATGAAGTAGACTCTTACGAGTTTAGAGTTGAGTTTATAGACTTTATACGAGTCTACATAGACTCTCGAGTTTGATAACCTTGGTTAGCAATATGTAGCTTTTAGGGTTGAGTACCCTATTTATTAATGATATGATATTGGTGTTTCTAAGACTAAGTAAGTAGTCTAGACTCTAGAGTTCAATCGTTTCCACTTCCGTTATTAAAAGTTCAATTTCAGCACAAAATTGTAGAGCTTGTGTGTGATCATGCTTCATACCCAAAAGGGCTCTTGTATGAGTGCGTGTTTTAAATATAATGTAAAACCTTTCATGTGTCTTCACCTAACAGCTTAAGCTTTTGGGATAGTTGGCTCATCTCATGACATGTTTATTGTTGTTTTAAATTATTCTTTCCATGGACAGTAGCTTTTTCATTGTATTAAAAGTTTGCAAGGTATTATTATTATATCTGAAACACCCCAATGAACTATGGTTTGAAACTGAACCAATCCTAGTACAGTGTTTTGATTTATGTAATTCCTTGAGAAATAATTGTTTGGTCTTGTTTTTGATTTTCCTGATTTGGGAAAAAATAGTTTAATTTGTACTTAAGTCTTGAGCCTAAAAAGATCCGTAACACCCTAGTTTTCAATGCACTATATTGTTTAATCTGTAACAAATTTTCTTTGGTTGAAATTGAAAACATCATAGGCAGACTTTTGTGCTTACCTCTTAATTATTTTCTCATAGCTTGTGTTGCCCATTACCCATGGTGATATTTTTTGATAAATGTAACTTAAATTTAAACGTTTACTTTTCTTTCTTGAGGCAATTGTTTACTACTCTTAAACTTAACTAAGTTTTGATATTGGCTACATGTTTTCTCCATGTTTAACACCATTCTTTTGTGTGCAAGGTCACAATCATGTGTTGAATATGTTGAGAAAGCTGCAATGCACAGGCATTCTGTGTGGTCTACTTTGGTTGTTGATGTTCTCCTTGGAAACTTGGTTGGCTGGGCATTATTATATCATGCAGAATCCATTTGCCTTTCAGTTTTGAACTTTATGCATGGGTTTTCCACATTTTTGCGCTCTGGATGCGTGTGGTTAATGGGAAACCCTGCAGGCTTCAAATTGAATGCTGAGTTGGCTGGAGTACTTGGCATGGCTTCTTTGAATGCAGTCCAGATATGGTCAACGCTCTGGATCTTTGTGGGTTACATCTTCAATTATATTATTCAAGGGATTTCTGTTTTAGGAATCCTTTGTGGATTCACTGTTCCTGCTGCTTTGATCATAGACATGATTGCACTGGCAACTTTACACATTTCAACTCTTCACTGGTTCATTTCACTTGTATATTCATCACAGATACAGGCATTAGCAGCTTTGTGGCGGCTTTTCAGGTAATGAATTCTGGTTCAGTTTTAGATGATTGCCATGGATAAGGAAGTGATTTGAATGAGAATTGCACACCCAAATTTGGTATTTTGTTTTATAAATGGATCTTTCTAATGTAAGTAGTTTTTGACAATTCAATAAGTTGTTCACATAAGAGGTCTTTGTCTGCAGACGAAATGGACAATTTTTTGAAACAATTGCATGGAGAGACATATACTCACCAAATAGATGCTAGTGAGGTGATCTCATTTGTCAAATTTTTCCTCTCTTGTGGAGAACTATACTTTATGTAGTCCTTCATACGTAAGCTATAATGTATCTTTGAAAACATTGGCAATGAGTTTTAAGAACAAGGGCCAATTATAGCTATCTATTTAGAAGTTGAAGCCTTAGTAAAGTTGAGGATAGTTTATGATATCATAAAAGTGGAGATTATAAGAGTCCGTTGTATTTTCTGAAAGCCATCATATTTTCTGCACATCTCTATTTGTGATTCAGTATCCTTTAGAATAATTCTTATAGATTCACAAATATTTTGCACACATGCTCTTCTTTCTTGCATATTTTCATGAAGTTTCTGGCTATTTTGGCAGGGGTAGGAAATGGAATCCTCTGAGGCAGCGGTTAGATAGCTTTGACTATACTGTGAAGCAGCATATTGTTGGATCTCTTTTATTTACACCACTTTTACTTCTTTTACCAACTACTTCTGTTTTCTATATATTCTTTAGTATCGTGGACACAACCATTAACCTTGTCTGTCTACTGATTGAAGTCACTATTTCGGTAATTCATGCAACCCCTTATACCAAGATATTTCTTTGGTTGGTGAGACCAGGAAGATTCCCTTCTGGAATATGGCTTGAAATTATTGGTTGTCAGAGTAATAGTACTGTTTCTCCAAGTGCTGATTTTACTGATGAAATGACCTTATCCAAGGAGTCATTACATCTAAAGGATTTCAAAAGAGAAAAATCTAGTATTCTAGTTTCAGTTCTCCATAGCAACTACTTGAGCATAGGTGAGGCCCGAAGCTATTACTTGTGGGTTCAGACTGATTCTTCTATTCGGTTGTCAGGATATGTCTCTATGTTGATTAATAGGGAAATTGAATATGTGACATCATGTGGTCAATGTGCAGTTTTGTTATGAAAAATGCGTAGACTTGCTCTATTAATATCTGGGTCTTTTACTTGAAGAATTTGGATATATATTGTGAATTGTCTATGATGTGCATTGTAGTAAATCCGGCAGTAATGATCTGTCTTTAGTTTTGTTGTGGTAATTTCCTTTCTGCCTGGTTGCATATCAAGATAAAAGCATCATATCGTAGATCCAGACATTATCGAACATTTTTTAAGAAATGTATTTGAATACTTGATTGCAATTTCGATTGTGATATCAGATTTTTCTTCTTCATGATTTTGATTGCTCTGACCTGGAACTGGTGACAATTTCCGTTATGTCACTGTTGTATTTTTGCACGGACAAGCATTATGTACTTACTTCGATGGACTAAATTTCAGGAAAGATTATCTTGCCTCACTACAAACATGTTTTTTTGGGAGTTTCTGGGTCATCCATCTCCACAGTTGCTTATGGAATCCTCATTGGGCAAAGGTGTGATATCCTGGTGCTAAGTGCTCTTATGGGTTTTATGATTTGGTAATCCTGTTTCTCTGTTTAGTTTTTATTTAATAACGCTTTTTTTTTTTTTTTTTTTTTTTTTTTTTTTTTTTTTTTTTTTTTTTTCCATTTTACTCCTTCATTGACCAGAATGCCATCTATGCGTGGCACGCTTCTACCTTCACCAATGCCATGGACGTCCATGCCCTACAAAGAGTATTGGCGCCTTTGTCATGATTCACTTATTGCGCGCTTCAGATGATAATGGGCTTTGGCTCGGGTTTTATTATTAGCTCGGGAGTTCAATTACACAGTTTTCATCCAACTTGCTCTACTCTCGTGTTAGTGGTTTTTTCTCTTATCAATGGATAACATCAAGAATGCTTTATAATTGTTCTTCCATAGTTCAGTATGTTCCTACTCTTGAGTATGGTACAGTCGGCAATTTTTTTGCTTTTCCCATGCTGAGAATGATGTGTGCTGTAGAAAAGTAACATTTTTTATTTTCTAATTTGTATATATATTGTTTAACTATTATGCTTGGGCGTATATATGTTTCATTATCTATTATTTGTTTTTTGATTGTGGGGGTGAAAAATTGAAAATCAAAGTGTTATTACTTCTACTCTGAACAAGAGAAAATTTATTGGTCTGGATCCTGGATCCTGGATCCTGCATCCGG
>JAMLFT010004935.1:0-18511 GCA_026544285.1 Pachyrhizus erosus | reverse complement strand
AAAATAATTATCTATCACTGCCAATATTTTATATAAAAAAGTAAAAAACATCTTATTTTATATAATAATAATAATAATAATAATAATAATAATAATAATAATAATAATAAATTATACATTGTGAGTGGAAGAAGAGAAAAAAATATATAATAAAATATGATCTTATATAAAAAAGATTAAAAAAGTTAATAAATATTTAAGGACAAAAAAAGAATCAATATAGAAAGTTAAAAATTTAAATATCAAACAAATTAATAAAGGATATCAAACAAATAAATATAAAAATCCAATATAAAACAAATGAAAGTAAAAAAAATCAATTATCGTTATAATTATTATCAATATCAATTTAAATTTAAATGATTGCATCTATAATAATTAAAGGATAAATCATTATGAATTACTTTAAATTTAATTGTATATTAAAAACAGTTTTATTTTTAATTTATTTAGAATCATTATGAATTACTTTAAATCATTATGCTTGTACAACTTATTTTAATTATTAAACCATAATTACTTTGATGATTTTAAAAAATAAGATATGATGATTTTAGAGATTTTTAAATTATTATTTAATGACAATCTAATGATAAGAAAAATTGAGTATGATGATATTATATTCTATTGTTTAGATTGATAACTAAAATAAGAATTAAATGTATAAGAAACTAATGAAATGTCTTACTTTATTCTATAATTCATTTTCATTTTTATTTTACCTCAATTTGAGAGAAATGAGATGAAATTATTTCATTTTATATATTTATTTATTTATTTATTTCACTCCATTTTATTTTAGTTCATTCTATTTTATCTTTTATATTCATATCAATCCAATTATAACCTATAGAGATAATAGTTTTTAAATTTGAGGAGGAATTATATACATAAATTATTTGAATTAAGATACATCATCCATAGGGATGGTGTGTCAAAAATTTAAACTTTAATAATTGATTATAGAGTGGATCTTTCTAACCTTTCAATTTATAGATGTGAATCTTGAACCAATAAACGAAAATACCCCAAAATTCACAAAGAAAAAAAAATGAGTTAGACAAAAAGAGAAGAAACTTAAAAAAAAAAAAAGTAATTTAAAAAATTCTAACTTGTTAATTTTTCAGAGTCCAACATTTTAAAATAGTATGACATAAAGTATATCTAAATTGGCTAAATAATTAATTCGCTATATATTTAAAAATGAATTTTTTAATTAAATAATTAATATTTTTATTAATAATATTATGTAAATAAATAACTAATTTTAATTATTTAATGTGTGTACCACATCCAAAAAGAAGGATGCGGTCGTTAATCGATTAGGTGATTTGATGTAACATAATTAGCCAGATTCTGATCAATCAGACATATATGGCTGTACTTGGTAGGCTATCTACTTCTGTCAACCACCAAAGAATTTCGGTCTTAATCGGCAATTACAATTAAAATCCCAATGTTTCTATAAACACTTATAAATCGTCAATTCCACTCTATTCAAAATTTATTATCTATCATTTTACCTTTCTTTCTTGTTTTTTAAGGGCTACAATTAGTTTTAAGGTAAATGTTTTTTTTTTTTAACAATGACGAGTGATTATAAATATTAAATGAGTGTGATAAGTTGATAAAACACATTAAATTTATGGAAAGAAACCTAAGTTTGATTTCTATAATTAACACACATTTTTAGAAATCAATATTTTTTTGAATGATTAAACATTATATTGATGATTAGTCTTATAATCAATCTAGGATAAAAACTTGTAAAAATACTTAGAAATTTTACAAGAAAACCAAATACCTTAATTATTATGATTACCAAAAATTATATTTATTTAAGGATATATTCTCTCTCTGTTTTTTACAACTTTTAGTATAACCAATAATTAATTTTGAATGCTTTTATATATCATTGATAACTAGAGTTTAAAAAACGCCACAAAATTTTAAACAATTTCAATATGAATTGTGAAACTTTATCTAAATTTTGATTAATTTTATAAATCCTTAAAATAAATAATGAGGAAAATTATCCTTATATTAAATAAATTATAGGAAAAGGAACTTTACTATACCAACCAATCATTATGATAGATTATCCTAAAAATCGTCTGGTACATGGTTGAGTTGAAGATTACAACCAATAACAATAAGCTTGTAACAATAAAAGTGTGACAGATGGAGCCACTTAAATGTTAATGTCACTACTTGGGCATAGCCAATGTGAGGCACACCAGCCGTTACAGCGAAGTATGTTCATATTTCATGTGATGATCTCTTAATCATGTGGTCATTGAGTTAGAAAAACCTTTTTCTCCTTTTACGGCATTCAGTCCATCACGGGAAATAATTTTGTTTTATGAAACATAATCGTTTTAAACATTTAAAGAAGTTGATAAAAAAAATAATTATTTTTAAAAACTATATAATTGAATCAATATACAAATTTACTCAATGACATCGAATCTAACATTATCTAGCTCTTAGTTTGTAACCAAAGTATCAGATAAGAGATATCACTTGTTAAATGAACACGTAGTTCAGATCTTTTCATCAGAGTTGTGTGTATATATATATATATATGATATATCTAAGCATTATTGATGAAGGACCCAAGTGCAACCAGGAAGCGTTCAGGGATTCTACCACCATAAACAAGTACGTAGAAATGCAATCACAACGTGGCTTCTGCATGACATGAAGATGTATAAGTACTTCACAAGGGACTGATAAAGATAATGTTTAAAATTAATTTGATTAGTGTTTATGGGAAGCTTTTTATCTAAAAATGATCTGATGGAGAACAGCGAGGGAGTAGTGACCCCTACTTAAAATCTTTAATAAAGGAAAACAGCCTCACAATTCCATCTGTACTGGCCTTAAGGACTGAATGGTTTACAGCCAAGCATAGCACACATTGTCTACACATATATGCGCGTGGATTAATCTTCTGTAGTGAGAAATTTCATCTCTCTGGATCCATGAAAAATCTAGCAGTCCCTTGTATTTCAATATACACAATTTTATCAAATTACATTTATACCATTTAATAATTTTATATAAAGTATGAATTTTATTGATTTAATTGTTGAATTATAAATTTTATATTATCTTGATTATTTATGTTAAATTTTATAAAAATTAAATAATAATAAGATGATAAAATGATTTATATTTTTATATATTTTAAAAATTATATATTATAGTTATTTTAATTTATATGAATGAGATATCAAATAATTTTATATTAATTCAAAGTTTTGTATATATGATATATGTAATAGAAACTTTTAATCTAATGGTGAATATTAAAAAAATATTATCCAATTGAAAGTTATTGAATGATGCAATAGTTGTAAAAGTTACATTAGTGTAATTTGAAGATGAGATCAAATTAATTCAAGAATAATTCTAAAAGAGTTATTTCTTATTTTTGTAATTTATTTATTGAAGTTTAATGGTTAAGATTAATTACTCACTAAGATTATTAAATTTCAATAAAATGGATGGTAAGGATGAAAATTAACTCAAAGAGTTTCTTGAAGTAACTTGATATCTTCTTTCTTAAAATAAAATACATGCAAAGCGTAACTAGTTAATTTATTTCTTATAAAAAATAAGTGAATGTATGTTAACAAATATGTATATAATTTGCTAACTTCACTACTACAAAATAGAGATTTAACATCGACATTTATACATCGGCTGTTAAATAACCATGTAGATAAAAATACAATGACAATTTTATAAATAAATGAATCATGTGTACATTAGTGATAATTTAACTGATGTAAAATGAGTATTTTTACATAAATTATATTTGTAACTAATGTACAGTGACAATGTTGTGTGATTTTTCAAATATCAAATTGAACATGCCAAGTCCTTGTTTCTCAAACTTTCTTTCTAATCTTTTCTTCTCTCATTACCTCTCCATTAATCAACCTTTAACATCCCTAAATCGATTCCACCTCGTGCCATTCGAACGACACCATTCAAGCTTAACATCCCTAAATTGAAATCACAATAACATTCTTTGGACATCGCAATGACCTTATTCAAGTTCTGGTTTGTGTCAGACTTGCCATAACGCTACCATCACTGCCACATACCAAATCACACCCTTTATTGCTGGTGTTGTTAGTGGTGTCGTTATCACTGTCATGCTTTTTAACCTACCATGACCTTTTCTCTCTTTGTCTTAGATTTGCATCACCATTACATCAACACCATACCATTAATACATTGCCACCATTGCCTTGCCACAATGGCCTAGTGCCCATTGTTGCACCATTAAGACAACATTGTATCACCACCACAAGTAATTTCTTGATTTTTTTTTGCTTTGTGTAATTGTTTTTTAACGAGTTTGTTGTGTTTTATGTTGTTGATTGAATTGAACTTTATTATCTTGTTGCTCTAGTTATGCTCAATGATGTTTATTATTGCTATAAGTTTTAGTTGCTCTTTGATGTTAGAAGTTTGCTTGTAATTGATTTAGACAAGTTAAATTACTAAGTATGTCCTTAAACTATTTGAAAACTTTCAAATAGGTCCCTAAATGTTTTTAATTAAGTCCCTAAATTAAATAACTAGGTCCCTTAAGGTTGGTTCCTAGTGGCTTCAAATTGCAAAAAAAATGGTAGTTTATGGCTTTAAAAAATAATTTACAATAACCTAATTAAAAAATTTGTATAAGGACCTATTTGAAAATTCTTAACTAGTTTAGAGACCTAATTAGTAATTAAACTATTTAGTTATTGTTCTTAGTTAATTTTCATTTAGAAATTTTAGTCATTGTTCTTAGTTGAATTTCGGTTATGTGTTTTTGCTCTATATTTTTATTATTGATGATGAAATTTTGATGCTATAATTTTATGATTGAATTTTTAGTTTCTTTTTGGTCTTGTCTATGGGATTTCTATAATGTTTCAAATGCTTCCTTATTTTCTTATCTTGTGTGTTGAAATTGAATAATTTTAAACATATAGGGCTAGGATTTCTTTTAGGTCTTGCTTATGGGGTTTATATAATGTTTCAATTTTATGCGTGTTTTTTTTATCTTGCTTATTCAAATCAAACATGTTGAAAAATGTGGAGTTAGGGTTCCTTTTTGTGTACTACATATGGGGTTTCTATGAGGATATTCAATGTTGTGCTTATTTTTATATTCTATTTGTTGAAATTAAATATGTTAAAAGATGTGGGTTTAATGTCTCTTTTTAAGCCTTGCTTGTGAGATTTGTATAATGATATTCAATGTTATGTTTATTTTTTAATTTTGTTGTTGAAACTAAACAAGTTGAAACATACATGGTTAGGGTTTCTTTTTGGGTCCTACTTATGTGGTTTGTATGATTACATTCAATGTATTAACAAAAATAATGAACTTATCATGAAACTAGTGGGAGTAAGTAGGACACTAAACAAAATGCAACAGTAAAAAAACTTATTAAGAAGAAAGAACTAATTAATGATAAAAGAATTGGAAGCATGACATATCCTTTCTCTTAAGTATGCTTCTTTTGTTGCATATCATTTAGTGTCTCGCTCATTCCACCTTGTTTTTAAATGTTTATTCAAAAAACTTAATCAACATTTAGAAGACTAGGAAGAACTATGAGGATAAATGAAAACAACCTTGAAATGTGAGGAAAGTTGTAAATGATACACAACATACAAACCAATTTTAGCTTTAAAAACGTCCAAAATAAATTTTGGTATGTCATGCGCAACATGTTCATTGCGTGACATTTAGCTATTTATTAAGTGATAAAATAAAGTTAGTTACATGAAATATATATGCATGTTTGTACTAGACCAAGTATTGACCTTTTTCGTATCTTTAATTGTCATTAACTCTCATTTGTGTGACTTAATGAGATCTTATTTTTTATTTCATTCCCATTGTGCTTGATGTAACATCCCAAAATTTGTGCTTGAATGGTACTTAGGTATAGTAGAGATGGTGAACCTATGGAGAAATTTAAGAGAAAATAAGATAATTTATTTTGAAGAGAGAGGGTGTGTGTATGTCAATTATAAAGAAAAGAGAAAGAGTTTAGGAAATTTAATGTAAACGACTTTGAGTGATCAAATAAAATGTTTAGGCTACAATTAATTTTATATTGAGCAAGGTTTAGATACATTATTTTATTAGTAATTGAAGTTAAATCACTTCAATTATGCATGAATTAATGTTAATATTTGGGTTCAATTAAAAAAAGAATCATGTTGGTCAATAAAGAATCGACTTGGTAATTATGTCTAATTAACTTATTAGAAAAATGAAAATTGACTCGAGATATGACATAATGAAGAAGTTGTAATTATGTCTCTAATTGATAAAATAGAAATTGACTTAGTAATTATGAAGAAGTTGTAATAAAAAATAATTGACTCAATAATTATGCCTCTAAATAACTTATTAGATAACTATATGACATAATGAAGAAATTGTAATTATTAGCCAATAATTAATTAATTTAGATTAATTAGACATTGACACATTAGGTATTAAGGATCACTATTACTCTTTTAATAAGAATATTTTCTAGTACCTTCAACCATTTAAGGTCAATTTTCACTCTAGATCAATTAGTTGTATCATAACCATAATTTTAATATATTTATACTTATAGTTCTTATTTCTCACAATAGGAAGAGTTATGTGTATTTATACAGACAAACACAAACACATACATACATACATATACATGCAACTACATTCATACATAAATATGCACACACATATGAAACATATCAAATGAGAACTCTTGTTATTATGAGAAATGAGAACTACATATCTAACAACTTGATATCACTACATCTACAAACAACAACCTTTTAGTTGAAGAAATTCAATGTTAATAAAACTTCCTTTAATCTACTTAAGAAAATACATGTAAAAGTTATGTTTTAATAACATATACACCCTTAACAGGAAACAACTCCTGAATAATGATGAAACTAAAATATATTCACAGTCAAATAACAACATACATTCAACGTGTGCTTTATGGAACTACAACCTAATATTAATGTATATCAAGTATTTCAAAAAATGATGAATGTGTGTCAACATATGTATCCCTCAATGAGTACATACAATCAGAGAAAAAAGGGAACCTACATCTAAAATATACACCCTATGTTGGCTTAATTACTCCTACAAATGAGGAACAATGGCATTAAAAAGTCACCTAAGATCCAACAAATATTTGCATTTTAGATAGCCTTTGAAGCCTAGTAGTAACACGAGGATGGGGTTTGTCCACCTCAGAAGGTATACTTTGAGCATAGGATGGTGCTAAAGGAATGTAGAAGCAAGCATCCCACATTGCTCCAATGGGGAGCCAAAACTTTATAACTATTTACTAAGGGAAAGAATGAATTATGGTCTTATTAAATATATCAATATTGAGTAGCTTTTTTGTGTATTGAAAAATTTGTTAGTCATAGTCCAGTTATCGGGCTTAGCCTCTACATCTAATTAATGAGGAACCTTCCTAGAAGTCAATGAAACTTTATTATCTACTCTTGTATCAACAATGTGATAATCATAAACACACATCACACTACATAACAACAAACGCAAATGTAAGCTCATGGAAATCAACATAATATACATATATGAGTACAAGGTATTCATGTTCAACAAGGTAAATAAATCACAACACAAGAAATTCATAAGTCAATTGTCAATAGATGAAAATATCAATTGCTCAACAATGATAACAATTAACAGTAATCATGTAAACTTGACTTTATTGGGATTTCTACAACAATTTTAAGAAACTAGTCATACAATGTTTCTTACAATTTGTATCATCAACACCGCCTTGTAAAGCAAATTGACACATACTTGAACCATTGAGGTGGCATTGAATTTAACCTAGACTAGAATAATAGATTTGTTAGGATATTTGCATAGGGATATTGCCACCATGAATCAAGATTTGCAAAGGTCTCAACCATTTGTGGAGTTGTGTATCCAAATATTGTCAAGGTTCTATCTAAACAACCTTTACTTTTATCCTTGCCCATATACATGATCTTAATGGCTATGCTTGACAATAATGACTTATGTATTAATGACTTAACAACACAACATTTAATAGTCAATAATTACCAACATCGTTGCTTTGGTTCTTTTCGCATAGATGAGACATATTCTCGATATACTTGGCACCTTTATAAACTAAGCCCTTCCACTAAGTTACCAAGTAATCAAAACCTTGCTTTAAGGCACAACATTGGTAGAATCTTTTTATATATTTTTTACTCACTAATAACTTTCAACTCAAGTACAACACCCATCATAAAGGCTTAAGGTATGTTATATTGCTTTGTGTAGGGATCCTCAATCTCTTACAATCACAACTTTAAGATTTTTTTATATCTACGACATAGGTTCTTAAGTTATCTCCTTGTAACCTTTGTAATATCTTTCTAAGTCTTATAAAGACTTATCAAGCTAATAAGATAAATTAAACTAAAATCTTACTTAATAAGCCTAAATGACAATCCCTTCAAGTTTGAAATCATTTTAAGATTTGTAAAAACATTATCTTAGGTATAGAGAGGATGACACTTAACAATGTATTTGGTGCTTAGCATGACTGTCTCATACTTAGTGTTCCACTTCTAAGGGTCTAAGCATCTCGTGTCACACTTGTGTAGCATCTTGCCACTTAGCACACCTTTTTTTAAGAAAGTGACCAATTCTCTATCCTTATTTTCTATTAGTGTAGCTTATTGTCTGCTTAGTGTTTCATATTCTAGAGAGTTATGCTTTTAAGTTCTCCAATGGCACTTAGTGCAACATTGCTCACACTTAGCATGCTATACCATAAAGAGCTAACACCACAAGCTCGAAATGTGGCACTTAATGCATTCACCTACGCTTAGTAGTCCATTCCAAGGAAAACAAGGCATCTTTAAGGATGAACTACACTTAACATGCATTCAATGCACTCAGTGCCTCAACCAAAATTTAAAACCTAGGTTCAAAGGTGTCTATTAGTGCTTAGTGCAACGATGCTCACAATTAGCACTAATAAGGTCGAGAGTAGGTTTTATTTCCAAAGGTCCTAGTGGTTAGCGCAACCCATATAGCACATAATTCCATCTCAAAAGATATCAACTTGTTCCATAACCTTTCCTTAATCCATTCACCATCAACCAACCAGTCGATGAATTTCTCATAATAAATCAATCAAAAACAACATTTCAATATTATAACATAAAATTTAATCCTATAACAACATTAAATCAACATTTACACCTTAAATAATAAAAAAGCACCATTTCAACTCAATGAAATTACCAACACATTCAAGACAACAATTTTATTATATTTACCAACATTCAACCATTCTAGCTCAATTATAACGATTCAAGTATACATAAAATGGGTTGTGCTTCCTTTACCTCAAGGCAGTCACTAGTTAAGGCTTTCCAAAGTGAGAAATGTGTTATTCGAGCAAAAGGAAAATTTTTTCCCATCAACACATAACTCGAACCATAAACCAGTACTTGTGATACAAAAAGCAAAAACAATTTAAACATGGAAGGAAAAATCAATTTTTGGTCAACCTAATAAGAAAAAAAGGAAGAAAAAGGAATAGGAATAACTCATCTATAGTCTAGCAAGAGGGAACTTTTGAGAGAGATCTCCTTCAAAGGAAATGAGATGTGGTGGAATGTGAGTAAAGGAGGGAAGGTTAGTTGCCACAAGTAGAGGAGGGATAGAAATGAGTTTTCACACTACTAGCTTTTCTTATATACTTAAGGACAAAATAAGGCAAAATACTTAAAAAAGAACAATAAAGCAACTATTTGATTATCATAACTTATAAATTTTTGAATGAATGACTCCCTAACATGTCTAAGACATTTATGAATAATTCAGAATGACTCAAAGAAACTTTCCTCGACTTTTAGGATTTCCTAAACTTGTGCAATACAAAATTGGATCAAAACACAATTGCTTTAAACATTAATACTCAAACAACAACAAATCCTCTACAAAATTTAATTAAGATTAGAATCAAGTAACCGTGATTAAATTTTCAAAGCTTTTGGCTTCTTGTTTTCCTTGATAGTATAATCTTAACATTGTCAATCTACAATAATGTTGGTTTTGATAGATTTACAAGTAAAACTCACAAAAGTCATACGTAAATTATTTAATACGTTTTCCTCACTTAGACCTTCATTATCTCTTACAGTTATTTCAAATCACTTTAATAACATAAATTAAGAAGAAAATTGGTGTACAATAAATAAATACCATTATATCATATTTGATTTTATTTAAAAATACAAAGCATAATTTAAATTAAAAAAGAGAAAACAAGAATTTTGATTGGGTTAGACCAAATTTAAAATTAAAAAATGTTTTGTGAACACTCATGTGTCAATCTATATCTAGAAAAGTAACATGACACATGAGTGTATATATATATATATATATATATCACAAGTGATATTATATGATAAAAGTAGAAAGATATAAAAAGTGTCACTTAGATGTATGCATTGTGTGAATGTACATATATCATTAATCTTTGAACTTTATTGACTCGAGACTCAACATACATTAATAAAGTTAATTACTTTTCATTTAACCTAATTGTTCGTGTTAGAGATGTTACTTATTGAGGTATCCTAAAACTTGTTAAGAACTCAAGAAATATTAGCAAGATCTCACATAGCATAACTTGAAATGATCAAGGGAATCACACATATTTATCAAACATGTCCTTTAATGGTTCTAGAACTTTTTTAGGGTAGTGTGCATAATGCTTCTCTCAATTTGAGCAAGGGGTGGCGCCTATACAACCTTAGTCACGTGTGGGAAAACTCTGGATTCCCTTTAATCCTAGCCTTATGGGTTTATTGTCCATATGCTTTTCAAGCCCTACAACTATCATGTGGTAGAATAAATTAGTTAGAATGGACAATCTAGGGTCATTGTTCAATCTGAGTATGAATTAACCTTGGCACTATGCTTGCTTAAGATGCCCTTGGTTATACCCTTGGGGTTAGGCTCAATGCAAGCTTACTTGGTCAGCCATGTGTAGCTTGTGTTTCTGTTAAACGGTTTATAATCCTTCAAGTATCAAGTCTAAAAAAGTATAAACATTCGTTATTCTAGATCCAACAGTTCACTAACCTAATAACTTTATAACCTCAAATTTGATAGGTCAAATCATGGGTCTATCCAGACATCTCTAGTTTTAATTGTTAGATGCAATTTGACGATTTTCATGATATTAATTAACAGTTAAAAAATACTGAAGCTATAATAATTTTAAGAAACTACTGTAGAATTATAATTTTAACTGAACAAAACTTTTAAGGATAAAAATTAAAAAGATAAATTTCAATTTCATGTTTAACTTCAAACGTCAAACGAACACTAAAGTTGATTGGACGATATAGTTCTCCCTTGCCAGTGAAATCATTTAGGTTAGCTTTAACATTTCCACTCTTCACATTAAATTAGGGGATATTGAATCATTAGATTAAAGTAACATCAATGGTCAGACATTTTGGTGTAAGAGTTTTACTCCTGTACTGGTATTGTTTTCTTGTACTCCTGTACTAGTTAGTCCATAATTAATCTTTTCAAGCACACGTATATGGATCATATATATATTAAGTGACTGTACTCATATATATATATATATATAAAGTAACAGCATGTTTTCGGACGAAACGTTAATATTTATTACAAATGATTACGTTTAAATTAAAATAAATTCAGTCTTCATCATATGTTTATATTTGTATATTATTAACATTAACAATTTATCTCTCAGTATATAACATTGATTTTTTCAATACGTTCTTAATTATTAAATTATGTTTATCTTGCCAAAATATCATATTATTGAAGGTTATATTTATGTATGAAATGCTAATGTCACATAGCAACTCTACGGAAAGAAACCATATTCCCACATTACATAGAGATAAATTATCAGGATATTGCCTTTCCTAATGGATATTAGCTAAATACGAATTTTTAATTCCTTCCTATATAACGTAAACTACGAGCACGCTTCTGATTGACAAGCACATGTGTCCTTGTCCCTTGTCACTTTCTCTAATGTGCACATGTTATTGCCCCAATGTGTGCTTGTCCCTTTCTAGTTCTTCACTTTGATATGGCGTTGGTGGAGGCTCCTCATGCCTTCTTGTGTATGTATTACTCATGGCCTAAGTGAACAATCCAGACCTTTCAACATCAAACTTGTCTATGCCATTTCTATTCTTCTTCCCCCACCATTACCCCAGCCAATAATATGAAGGTTTCGAAATAATGCATATATTGTGTAAAACAGCCGCTTTTCACTTCAACACACCCTTTGTCTCTCTATTTTGTTCTTCACTTCCTCTATATATGTTTGCAAAAGCATGGTGTAAGCTACACTACACGTATCAGGTTCTATGCACTATAGAAGGACACGTACTTTTCAACTTCTCAATAGGAGAAATCGGAAGTTTTATGCACCATCTTCCCCTCTTTTACTCGCAACGACTTAAAACAAGAAAAATTAAAGGAATCTGGGGTGTGTAGACATACACAGTGCACTTTTGTTTTGGCTAGCTTTGATGATGGCCAGATAGCTAGTTCAAGAGCATATCAATGATGTTGAAATTTTGAAAAGTTATGATTGTCCTTGGTTTGATCCAAAGGAAAGAAGAAAAGGGTGGTCATTCATGTATGAATGTGGGGAATGGTCTTATACCCATTAGAATCTTAGGTAATTAGACAAGAGTTGTTGTCACAGTTGCAAGGGCCACAGCAACCTTCCTTTTAAGTATCAAATCGGACCCACCGCAGATATAAAATTAGCATCTACCCTTTGGTTGGTAACTCTGCTTAAACAGCTTAATCAATGAGTTTGACCAAAAAAGAAGTTCACTGCACTGTCACCACGTATATTTAATTTATTTTAATTAACTACCCATGTAAATATATAAGTACAGTCAAGCATGGTTTTTTTTAAAAAGAAAAATTAAAATTCGATTTCCTTCTTTTCTTTTTTGATTTAATCGTCCTTTTGAGACAGGTGAGCTATCAATTCTTGAAGACAATTCTAGGGTTGTATGGTTAATGTAAGGACAAGTATTCCCTCCTTTACTTCCCATATTAAGTTTTGTCCGGTTCTCAATGAGATGGCGCCACAATGCGGTATGGAGACTTTTCTTCACTTATACTTCTAAAAGCAACGAGGATCATTGTGTAAACATACTTCTACCTTTCTCTAGCATCATAACCAACTAAGAGCCCCACCATTTCCTCTGGGGTGACGTGTTGCACCTTCATTGGCCAAGAAAACAATAATACTTTAGACAAAACTTGGATAAAGCTGTGTACATGCCAGTGATGTTATTCTCGAATAAAAATATAACATGTGTATTATTATTTTTTCGTCATCTCATCTTCCTTTCTAAATGTTTTTATAGTTGTGAGCTAGAGGTAAAAATATAATACATATAATTTTAGAATTTATTGTGTAAGTCCCTGTCTTAATACTTTAGGGACCAAGTGTTCCCATGTGCGTGTCCTTATACTCCTCAGTTGAAATACAGGAGCACCAAAAAGTTGGTAAAATAAGGCTGCTCAATACCTCAAGAACCATCATGACCTTTATTTCCATCTTTTGTTCCTAGTGCTTTACCCAAACAAGCCACTCACAAATTTACACATTAGGGTTAGGGTTAGTCACCACCAGCAAGCACTGACTCGTATATGTATATAAATAGAGCTAGAGCTATCTCTAGTGTAATCATCATCCGGCAATCTGATTTGCTGGGGTTACATATTTTGGGTGAAACAATAAACTGATTGGAACCCAAAATATATATAGACATACACAGTAAGTCAAATATAAAGATCAAGTTGATTAGGGTTTTTGTGATCAAGAATGAAGAAGAGACAGGTGGTGGTGAAAAGTGTGGCCAACACTTCATCTTCAGTGATCAGAAACATAAGATATGGGGAGTGCCAGAAGAATCATGCAGCCAATATTGGAGGATATGCTGTTGATGGTTGCAGGGAATTCATGGCTAGTACAGGGGAGGGAGCTGGTGGAGCACTTACATGTGCTGCTTGCGGCTGCCACAGGAACTTTCACAGAAGGGAAGTGCAAACTGAGGTAGTTTGTGAGTACTCTCCTCCTAATTCTGCTCGCTAAAGAAAGGGAAGAAAATAGACTGAAGAGTTTGTGTATCAAATTAATTAACTGATTGAATTCTTCTTTCTTTCCATATTTCTTACATTTGTGTTCTTGTAAGCGTGGATGATTGATTACCAACAGAGAATTATTCTTGTAAAAGAAAATTTTAATTAAGCTTCAGGGTTTGTGTTTGGGAATGTTATATATCCAGGGTTTCTATATATTATTCTTTTCCCCCAGCTTCCATTCTTTTTCTTCTTCCTCTATTGCCGATTTTTTTTTTATCCTTGTAACATTCTTTGCTGTAAGGTCGGTTATATATGAATCTCAGACAATTGAGGCTAAATGATGAGAGAGTAATCAATTAATTTGATAAGGAACTGAAAATTATTGGAAGAAATGTATTGTTTTCGCTGATATATTACATTATCACTATGTACAAATTAAACTTAACCTAAAACCATATTATTTCTTATATTTATAATATGGATCTTAATAATAATGACATGTTTTGATTTGGGAATTAAAGCCTTCCGCTATTGTATTGTAGTTACTAAGCTGTCCAATTTTGCTTCTGATTGTATATTTACCATGCTAGCTGTATAGTTTAATTTGCATACATATATATAATCATCTCAAACTTGATCAATCTTTTCATAGACATATATTGACAACAGTATAACTTTCACTGTAATAACATGTTTCTGTATAGTTTAAATAATAGTATAAATATGGTTTACTGGTTCACCCCTTCTATATATATCATGTGTGTTCACGCTGAAATTAAGGAGCAAATATTTTATCAGGTGATTGAAGTACTTGTTCAGCTGTTCAATTAGCTAGTGCTGGACCAGTTCAAAAATCTTTTGCGAATCTTGAATTAATGTTCTATATTCTTTTCATGCTTCATTTCCTACTGAGTGAGACAACTAAAAGTTTATTTAGCACTGAGAACAGCAGATAAAGAGAAAAAAATGTAAGATGACTTCTCAATGAGCCCTGTTTCTACGGTGTGTATATTAGGCTTAGTTTGAGTAAAATTATAGATTCTGATGAGAAAGCCAAGAGATATTAACTGTGTATATATATTCCTCCTTGTCATACCTTCAAGGCAAGAAAACAGATTAGTGTTTACGTGATGAAAATAAATTATCTTTGTCCCAATCATTTAGCATTTGAAATATTATATAATTCCTCAAGGCCCACTTGTATTCAATCATGTTAAGGATATGCCTTAAAATATATTTTTTTTGTATATTGATTTATTAATTAAAATTGATTAAAGGTAATTAGAATTGTTGTGGAAGTGATGACCACTTCTCTTTTGGGTAGTCAGTGGAATTTCTCAGACCACAAGGGAATTGTTTTAATAAAGGTAGAAAATAAAACAAAATCCAAGTAGCTTTTATAGTTGGAAGTGCCAACTGCACTTCCTCTCTTTTGCCTTGTGATGTATGGGCTCTTCAGTTGTTTATTATTGTTTGTGATGAACGAAGAATATGTAGGCATCTTGTCTTTAAGCAAACTTAATTATCACCTTGATATGAGTGTAAATTAGCAATCTATTTCTTCCCTTGTGTTCTGGAATGCTTATTTTATTGCTTTTATAACAAGTAATAGGAAGGAAATTTTATTAATATGAAAATAAAAAATATAATTTGTCAATAATTGGTATAATGAGAATCTAGATTGTCATGTCAGTATGAAAACATTCTTAATAACATTTTTTTTTCTTTTTGACTTATTTATAAAATTATCCGGACCCTATTTAAAATACAACTATGTTGGATAAATTGAAATTGTATAATATATATATCAAGCATGGGAATTATCTCAAAAGGCAAAAGGCATTGATTTGTTGTATCAAGTTTCCAGGTGCGTGCCATTATTATAGGTGGATCAAACACCTATTGCCAAAACGCCTGAATAGAAAAATTTAATAAAGGCCAATAAAACCCACTCAATGTGGTGCCTAATATTGTTTCTTTTTCAGTTAGGGATTCATGGAGAATACTTTTAGAGGGCCATCAATGTTTTGATATATAAAAAATGCCCAATTTGGATAGCCAATTAAATATGGCAGACACAACCAATCACTAAGTTAGTCACACAAGCATTCTTAAGGTGAAAAACAACTAAAGGTGTTGTAGGGGATCGTCAAGTGTGCAGAAGAATAAGGTTTAATCATGCATGTGAGGCCCCTAATTAGGTATAGATAGATGGTTGGCCTTAAAATGTGTCTATGCTTTGTCGGGATGGATAAGAGTGCATGTACTTCTTTGTCTTGCTCATTCTCCCTTTCTGTTAATTTGGCTAATATTCTACAATGCAAGCTCATGAAAAGCATAAAAATTCCTTTGTGTCAAGCTCTACCACCTCGACTATTTCTATAATCTCACAAGGAATGAAATAGTGCCAACCAAAAGTGATTTAGTCCAGTCGTAGCTTTTTTTTTTTTCACTTGTCTAGTCATTGACATGGTCTTGCTACTAGCTTTAGAAAAACAATGTGATACTCAAACAAATCTTTTATCCATAAAAATCAAGGACATATATTTAAAAATTTACAATATTGGACTCTTCAAAATTGTGAGTGGTGTTTAGATTCAAAGCAACCCTTCAATATAACAAACTTAATGACATATTATGGTTACAAAAACTGAAAATGGATTTAACCGGTCCGTTGAAAATTGGTAGCTTTTAGAAGGAACTTTTATTATTACCACTATCAATCTCATGCAAAATCAAGCACGACTAATGATGGTGATGGGACTTTGAATTCCTTTCATGTTGTTATACCATGTAAAGCAACCTCAAAATATGGAAGAAAACTTTCTCTGTGAGTAAATATATGTTTTGAAGGAGGAAAGGCATCATGTATATCTAATGAGTAATTGTATTTGTACTCAACTTTTATACAACAATTTTAACACACAAGTGATAGAAGAGAAGAAAAAGAAATTGTATATGATTAAGTTATAAAAAAATCATGTATAAATTATATATTAATCATATCTAATAGGGCCTACGCTGAAGTAACTCTTATTTTTGGACTATTTCGAGCCAAATTTGTTTAATCATTTATGTTTCTCTTTGAAGATTGAGGCCTAACAGAAAAGGATGACAGATTAGAAAGAACTGAGGAAACAACCGCTTGTCGCTTACCTAACCTAACCAATACCAACGGTGATAGTACGAATAATATAATACTAGATATATAGCTATATAGCTCTAGGCGGCTGAATAAAGTTAGCAACTTTGGACGCAATATTGCACTTTTACACTCCATAATATGATGCACTCTGCTTTATATATATAAATGTTCGATTTATCTAAATTTTTGGTGTGCATAATTATTGAGTTTGCATCATAATATTTAATTATTTGATTAATAAAATTTAATATGTATAAAGAATTATTGAAGAAATAAATTTTATAGTATTATTTCAATTAATAACTTTATATAGAGAGAGAAAATTAAATTATTCTAAGAATACGAGTTATTTTTTTATATTTATTATTAATTTTTTTAATCTAATAATTTTAATAAATAACTTATTTTAACTATTAAAATTAACTCCCTTCTTGAATAATTTTTTTTTTCTTAAAAGACTCTTGAATAACTTAATGTCATTAGAATAAATTATACTCTCCTACCTTAAAAAATACAAGTATTACACCACCCCCATTTTATATTAAATCGTAAGTGAATGACATTTTCTTTTCTTAAGAGATGCAATATTATACTATTCCTCATCTCTTATGATAATATATATAATTTAATCTATTTAATTTAATATCATTCAAGAATATTTGTGATAAGATTTTAAAATATATTTTTAATTAAAATATGTATTCAAATATTTTTATTTATTAAGTTATCATTCACTAACCCATAAGTATTTTTTAAAATATACAATTAAATTTAAAATAACTAAATTTATTTTATTAAAATAACTTGTGTGTGTGAATTTTTATATATCATTTTAAATTTGTAACCATTAGCTTTTATTTAATAATAAATTTTTAATATAAATAGATTAATTTAAAAAATTGTACATCTTTTTCTTAGCAGTAGTTATACGTTTAATATACATATATTAATGCATATGACAAATTAAATTCAATAAATATATTATATTTAGTAAATATAATACTTAGTAATATTATTAAAAGTATATATTTTATCCAACAATTATAATAATTCATATTATATAAGAAAATATCAATTTTAAATTTTTCTAAAAACATACTATATAAATTAAATTAATTAAATACTATCTTAATATTTATTTTAATTTTATTCTTCATGAA
>JAMLFT010004934.1:0-18512 GCA_026544285.1 Pachyrhizus erosus | reverse complement strand
AATAAATAAAGTATGTAATAATAATATAATTATTATTAATAATATTATATTTTTAAATTTAATAAATAAATAAATAGTAAGATATGAAAAATAATATTAAAGAACTAATTCAATTGATTGAGTAAGGTGAGAAAAATATTGATAAAAATGACAATAAAAGTTTTAACTAATAAATTTAATAAAATGAAAACATTTTCCTAAAAGGTCTATTTTCTTTTATAGTAGTAATTACATTATATTTAGCAATTATAATTGTGATAACAAAATATTAGCACATTAAAGTAAATGTATAATAGGTACCTTTATTTAAAAATTCACATAAAAAAAATCAAATAAAAGATTCAAATGTTCATAGTAAAATTGAACAGTATTGAAAAACAATTCTGACTACATAGGAATGACAACAATACTATCTATCAAATTAGTCCTTAGAAAAAGGATACCAAGATCAAAAAAATCAAAATTGAAGAATAGCATTGAAGCTAAAGTGTTATCCTTAGAAACTCATCCCAATTACCAGTTATATATGGCACATTAACACTTCATTCATTGCCCCTAAGCTTGCACCCATTTATTTATCCAGCACCAATTGCTAAAACTCTTTGTTGTAGAAGATGACCTCATACTATTAATTATAAGTAAAATTAATAATTATATGAGCAAATGAATAAGCAGAGAACAGAAAGATGTGAAAGTAAGGTGGAAGACCCGTTGTGAGAATAAATTGCGATTGATTTGTTTAAAGTAAAATATAAAGTATTTATAAATCGGGAGAAAAAGGTATTGGAGAAGAAAAAAAAATATCTGTAGAGAAGTAATAAAAAATATTCTTTTAAAAAATTGGACATTAATTATTCATGTTTAAATTTCTTAAAAATTAAGAATAATTACATTAATTATATATATTTTATATTTAATATATATCAATGTATTCAATTAGTCAAATTGTATTTTCTATTTTTAATTGTACATGTGATTCAAAATAATTTATTGAAATTATAAGACAATATTTTTATTAGTATTATAAGATAACTCATTTACATATATGAATCTGATTGTTATCAAATTATTTTCCTAAATAAATTTTGTTCTTAGCTCTATTACGAATAGCTTTATTTTGAATTGAATCAGTTTAAAAAATAACTAACGTTAAATTAACAATTTTCATAGAAAAATATCATAAGTAATTTTTTAAAATAAATAATGTTGATTACTTATTTCATATATTATATTATTAATAATAAAATAATATAATTATAATTTTTAATCGAATTAAATATTTATAAAACACCAAATGATAACATGTGCTATTTCAAGTTTAAAAAATAATTTTATTTTAACACATAAATTTTAAACCTGTTTATGAATTCATAAATTTATAGATTATTAGAAAGTGTGACCGGATGTCATGCATGGATTAAATATTTTTATGAACATTTTAAATTTTATATTAAGGATAATTTATAATTAAAGTATATATTTTTATTATTAATTATTATTTATTTTTATATTTTAAATATATAGTTGATAATATATTTAATAGACTATAATTTTTAAAATACAATGTATAATGTATTATGACGTTTAAGTTTATTTCCTATAATTAGGAATGAAAATGAGTAAGATCTAAATAAGATATTATAATACATGTTTAATATTTATATTTAAAAAAAAATTATACTCAAACCTCGTAAGTAGAAACTTTAGTTTGTATGTCATTATCTAAGTATTTATATTTGTTATTTGCATTTATTATTCATAAATATTTTTAAATATTTAATTTTAGTGACGTTAAATCTAAGATAGTTTTTTTAATAAAGACATGATAATATTTATATATTTTGATATTTTAATTATGTTAATCATAATAAAAAAATTGAAGATTTAGTTTAAAATAAAATATACATGATTATAAAGACTTTAACTAATATAATTATTTATTATTATGAATTAAAAAAAAACTTAGTTGCATTGCATTAATAAAAATTAGAATATATATTAATTACAATTATTTTAATTAATATAATTATATACTTTTTATTTAAAAATAAGTGTGAATATAATTTTTTCTCTATAAAATTGAAATGTGTGTTTTATCACTA
Source organism: Pachyrhizus erosus (assembly GCA_026544285.1). Classification (NCBI taxonomy): domain Eukaryota; kingdom Viridiplantae; phylum Streptophyta; class Magnoliopsida; order Fabales; family Fabaceae; genus Pachyrhizus; species Pachyrhizus erosus. The sequence continues at coordinate 16,410 of JAMLFT010004934.1, read as the reverse complement.
ATATTATAATTCAAAGTTCATACTTTCCAAAAAAATTATTTAAAAATTAATAATGATGTATAAAATGAATAAGCCTTTTTCTTATATCAGAATTAGATAAGTAATCTTTAATCATCAAATCTAAACTTAAACAATAAAGATCATTACCTAAAATTAACTTTTTAATATAAATCATTTGAATATGATTTTACAGTTCATCCACTGTGAGCACTATAAAATTAAACGTTAAAAAGATTAAATATAATAGAACAATATATAACAGATAATTCATATTTTGTATCATTAAATATTTAAGATATTATATATTAATTTAAAATACTATGTAATATTATCTCTCATATTATCGTTCATATATTTTTTTAATTTAATAGTTTATAATTTAATTAATTTTTTTATGAAAAAATAATACATAATGTATTAATTTGTTGTGAATATATTCTTTAATAACGTGTAAGTTATTAATTTATTTTATATATTAAAATTTAAATCAATAAAAAATAAATCATAAAATTATTCTTAATTACAAAATTAATTGAATAATAAAATCTTAGTAATGGTAAAAAGTGTGTTGATTTTGGGTATTAAGTAAAGTAACAAAAATAATTATAAAAATATTTATGTAATTTTGTTTTTGATTGTTAATTAAAATAACAAAAATGGTTATAAATAGTATAGTGAATTTGGGTATTAATTACTCAAGTTTAAGTTTGACGTCGAAGGACAATTAACTCAATAAATATTAATTTAATTATATCTTTTAAAATAATATTTTCACCTTTATTATAGTAGTGGGACAATAAAATTTATATTTAGACATAGAAGACGACAATAATTGAATGATTATAAGTATAAGATATAATTGATGCAATGTTATACAAAAATAACCAATTATAAAAATAATTATATAAATTTTCCTTGATTGTTCACATATAATTAAAGAAAAAATAATTATAAAAAATATGCTAATTTAAGTATTAATTATGCACATTTAAGTTTGACCAACATTAAGTCCAAAATGTTGTAATTATATATATCTATTAATGTATTAATTCTATTATTTAATTACAAACTCTTTGAAAATTATATTTTTTTTTCTTATTTTAAAGATATATATATATATATATATATATTGTAATATATTATTTAAATTAAATATTTTAATTTGATGCTAACTGTCTTGATGTAAAATAAGATGATAAGATTTTCCAATTCATTATCTAGGCAAAGATCTTTTATTTTTAAGATTATTTTAATCAATACTCAAAAATTTAATTAACATTAAAATAAAGACATATTTTGACATCACAGAAATTTCTTTGATTAATTAAAATTAATTTTAAAAATTTAAAATTAATATTTTTAATTATTACATGTTTATATATTAATTTGTATTTTCGTTATTATATTTTATCAATATTTATAGGGGGTGTTTGTAAAAAAAAAAAAACATTAAAAATGCATCTTAATTTCATTTTTAAAATTCTTTCACAAATTTTCTGAAAAATAACATTACATGTTATTTCCACCATATAGTTTTCTGTAAATTCACTCATTATTGTTTATTTTAACTCTAATTCTTATGAAACTTAATCCCATTTTTAAATATTTAAACCTTTTAATCAAAAATCAAAATCCCATGTCAAGAATCACTCTCAACTTTTTCAGATAAAAAATTGTAAGTTTTTTGTTTTTCAAAATATGGATTTTCTTGAAAACGTACGTCTAAACTTTAAAAATTTATTTCTCACTCATTTTAAATTCGATTTGAGTGAAACATTTTTCTACATTTTTATAATTAAATTTTAAAATCAATTATCCAGGTTTTAGGTCCAAATACCTTATCAATCAGTGTAGTTTTAAAAATTTACTCTCAGTTGGACTAGTTTTCACATAAATTATTTTTTACATTTTAAAAAAATATCAAAACTTCTTTTCTTTCATTCCTACTTATTTTCTCCACTCTCTCTATGTTTCTTGATGCGAAAATTTAATTTTTCACATGGCTAACCCAGCCATAAAATTTAATTTCAAAATTTTTCACTTGCTGTAACTAATTATTATTTTTGTAAAATCACCTTCACAAACTTATTTTTATCTTTTTATTCCTTAACCCAAACCTTATGAAATTTTTTACCCATTATTACCAATATGTTAAGGGTCCTAAAAAATTATTTCAGTCCAATCCAAATATTATCCCATTTTAGAGCACATCATTATAAGCATTTATACTCAACATACATATTGCCAAAACAAAAAACCATCATATAAAAACAAACCAAACAAACAATAATTTAAGGACTTCATTCCTTTCATATACAAACATTATGAGAATTGATAATTTAAGGACTTCATTCCTTTCATATACAAACATTATGAGAATTGATACTTCAACACAAACCTTGCAAAAACACAAAATAACATTCAACACCTTATTTTTTTGGGTGTTGCACATATATCTAAAGATCATCATATAAAACTAAGCCAATAAAGCAATAATTTAAGAACTTCATTCTCTTCTTATAATAGATGAAAATAGACTAGAATGGGTTAGGAAAACTCCTCCTTACCTAGGTGAAAACTCAAGAAATTTTTTGCACAAACTTAATGGGTTGTAGTTGCTCTTCTAGTAGCAACTCCTCTCCTTCTAGTTGCTGCCACACAAACTATGGGTGCTCTGGGTGGTTCAAAAGTCACAAGAGGAGTAGGGAAAAGGATTGAAGGGTTAGGAAGTGAGTATGGTGGCCGCCAATCAATAAAAAAATTTGTTGCAAGGAGAAGAAGGAAGCTTTGATGACGTGAATATAGAAAAAAGAGACCAGCTACATAGTAGGTCCTTTTATAGGACCCTCATTAGGTTAGGATTAGCTAATTTAGTGATTAAGATCCTAATCAAATCCCTAATTGATTCAACCAAAAATTTAAGGGAGTTAATTGGCTTGATTTCATCCAAATTAGCTTCCAAATCATTAATTTGATGCATAAGCTTAATTAGACTGATTAAGGTCTGACCTAATTTTTTCTAATTGCAAGATATTTGCAGGAATGCCATTGATGAGTTGACTCTGGTCAACCCTAGCATTTTTCACCTAATTTTGATTTTTTTTTTCAAATTTTCTCTATTTTTCTTACTATTTTAAGTGATTAAAACATCATTAAATCATTTTAAATATTTATTTATTTATTCACATTTTATTTATTTTAATTTTAGTTAAATATTATTTCTTAAATAATTATTAAACAAATTATTTCAATTTATTGAATTTTTTATTCTTTAAAAATTGAGAATGTTATAATACACAATTTATGACCTATTCTACAGGTGATTCATAACCTATATCCTCAATTGTGCATGAAAGTAAGAATATGATGTTGCTTATAATGCTTTTAGGTCCAAAACAACCTAGAAAAAATATATGTACCTAGAACCTTTAGTTGAAAACATGAATATTTTGTGGGAGTATGATGATGTGTTTGATGCATGTATCAAGGAGTCATTTAAAATTTATGTTACAATCTTTTATATTGTAAATGAACTTTCAACATATGTAAACTTATCTAGATACAATGTTATACAACATAAAACATGTCATATTTGTGGAGAAAAATTTAACTACCATCAATTTCAACATTAATGGAAGACAATGTAACATGATAATAAGAGATTTTTCAAACAAAATCTCCTTATTATAGATTGAACAAAACTAATCAATAAGTCGAGGATATAAATGTTATATTTGGTAAAAGTAAAAATACACATTTGAGAGGAAGTTTATCAATGAGTTAGACATAAAGTTGATGAGATACATATAGAGAAAAAGATGTGTGATAATATTATTAAAACACTTGTCAACATACATGGTAAAATAAATAACGATGAGAAGGCTAGACTAGATTCGCTTGCATTGAGAATGTAAAAGGAGTTATCTCTACAATCAAGTAGTAAGAGGACTTATTTACCCTTGAAATTTCTCATACTTTGTCCATAAATTAGAGAAGAAGCTTTTATAAATGTTTATGTTGCATATAAGGTGCCATAATGGTATTTGTCAAATGTTAAGTTTTACCTATTAATTTAATTGAAATGTAGATTGTGTTCCAAATAGACAACGTAAATTTACACTAATATTTGTAAGCACATAATTCAATTTTTGTGATAATTAAGTGTGATTAATCATAACTAATCACACTTACTCTTATAGGAAATTTAGAAGTGATACTTGAATTAATGATACTTGGAGCAACACTAGAGTTTATGAGTGTTATTTTACACATATTCCTTTTATATAATTAATCACATATTCCTTTTGGGGTAAGGGGTCTTACATTAAATGGTCTAAGACCAAACATCTCTCACAATACAATGTGGTTTGAGGACAAACCAAGCATAAATTGGTGGGCATGTAAGATGCTAAAAGTTGACGAAGGTAGGGAGTGATTGTCGATGCAAAAGAGATAAAACATAGACAATGAACAATTCTTGGTGGGCTTCTAGCAGGAAGGACACATAAATGAATCAAGTAAACACTAGAATGAAAGGGATCTAGAGATTGTGCAAGTATAGTACTGTACAATTGAGGATGACTTGAAGAAATTAATTAGTTCTACTTATACTAACAAGATGAATATACTTTTCAGTAGGTCGCTACTTAAAATTTTCATAATTAAGTGTATTTGACTTAAAACAATTATGGGATGGCTAATCTCTTAGGGAGTTTCTTAGGAAGCATATGAGTGACTACAAAACACACCAAAAAGTCTTATATTAATTCATGGGGACAATTGTTAATTCTAAAAGCAATCAAGCACTACATATAAGACTTAAAGATATTAATAAGATATGAGTGATTGATAGAATAATAATGATGGTTAGGAGGAAGAGAAGGACGGGGAGGAGTATTTAGGCCCTAATGGCTTAAGTAGTGAATATTTGATATTTAAGTTTAAGGGGTTGAGTTTTAAGAACATTGAAAAGAAATCATAGAATAAATTATAAAATTATTAACTGACTTTTATGCATCCATGCATACAACATATATAATACATTATAATGAAATATACATTTCGTAAATGGGGGAGTGTGAGTAAAGGTTGGTGGTTATCGTGTTGTGGTACTTTTGACTACCCCTACATAAATGTGTTGACTTTGTATTGTCATACGCATTATTAGTATAGTGTGTCATTTTGTTAGTTCAATTGAAACTTATACTATGTTGCAGTCAATGTTATTGAACACAGCTCGACTCGGCCTTACTAGTTGGATAAAAAATTAGACATGTAGCAGAGTCGATTCACCTATTTAATTGTTTATGCTTACGACCTAGTGATTGCATCGTCAAAATAGTATTAAAATTGGGTTAAACTACTTGAACTAGGCTCCAAATAAATCAATTTAATTGCTTCAAAGTTCAAATTCTCATATCGTATTTTTTAAAGACTCACTCTCAAACACGTTATTTTCATATTCCAAGACTCATTTCTCTCTCCTACAATGTCTCATTTTCTCTCTCTCATTCTTAGAATAGATGGCTAGAAGTAAGAAGAGAAATTTCATCTCCTAAAAAAAGTACACACTCGGTTTGTTTAAGGAAATAAGGAAACTAAAATTTAGACAATTAGGATATATACACGTAATTAGTTTAGAATAATTTAGTTTTCTTTCTTTATCCCTTAATTTTGATTTTTTTTAAAAATAATTTTAATGAAATAATCTTATATAAAAAATTATTAAATCAATAATAAGAGTTAATGTTATAAAAAAAAATTAAATGCAATATTAACATAAAATTGTTTATTCCACCAACAACAACAATATAAAAATTGACTAAAAATTATTTTTATTCTCTTTCAAAAAATTAAAAATTTACAAATTAAAATTTTATATGCTCTTTTGATAATTTAAAATTATTAATAATTAAGGAATAAATGACTTTATTTGCAAAATTGTTTTTCTATGACTTAAAAATATTAATAATCGAGAAAAAAAAATTACTTTTAAAACTTCCTTTGTAAAATATTTGTAATATATATATATATATATAACTTCCTTTGTAAAATATTTGGGGGTCACCGTGTATCGTAACCAAGCTCCAACAGTGCATCAATCTTTTAGGCTTGAGAAATGTTTTTATTCTCTTCTACTAAACACAAGACGCATTTATTCTCATGTTCCTTTTCTAAGAATGTCAAAATGTGTTTTGTACAACAAACTAACTTAAGTAACACAATTTTCTCTCTTTTCTTTTTCATACAACTAAAATTCTTTCAAATTAATAGGAGCTACATCTTCCTCTGTCCCCTCTAATCCTCCTGTTTTTTTTTTTTTTTCCTTTTTCATTTTGTAGTCTAATATTTTTTTTTTGTGTGTGCAGCTAATCCCATTTTTCTGGTACAAAAACACTTGACTCATCAAAGTATTTGCTTATTTATTAGCACTGATTTCTTCCACGTAAGTAGTATTTATTACTGATCACATTTATTCCTCAAATTGTAATTTGGAATTATTAATACAAGGTATAGTCTCCTGATCGACATCGAGACGAATAATCTGGTAGAGTAAAATAGTTCTTTTGCAAACATGGTAAAAATTTCTAATTATTATTCTCACAGTTGACTCTACACAAAATCTGTTATCAAATCCAAATAATTTACAGCGGGGTCTCTCCTCCATCCCTGCAAACAGCTTTTCAACTTCGAGAAAAAGAAATTTGAGAAACGAAAAGGAAAGAAGAGTAAAAAGTGTCAAACGGAAAAGTAAAAAGCATAGAGCTTCCACGTCACCGAAAATTAATACGCGTTCTTCCATACCACATGGTCCATTGCAACTTTGCCTTTATCTTAACCCGTCTTGAGTAACCTTAACCATAGCAGGCGGTTACTTTGTAACCTAACTTCACACTGTTCCCTCGTGGTCCCCAATCCCCCTAAACTCACACCTCATTTCCTTTTTCAATAACACTCAAAAAAAAAGAAAAAAAAGAAAACCCCTCATATACGTATTAAAATAATCATATATTGTGAGTCTTTTCCCACCGTGAGTGTATATATATATATATAAATACATAATTATATACATATATAATCCACCTCTTCTCCATCTATATATGACTCTATTCCCCTAGTCTATATATATATATATGTACAGGCTATGCTAAACTAAACTAAAGTCCTGGCTGGCTTCGTAAATTATTTCTCTCTCTCAACACTTGATCAGCAAATTCAGAAACACAGCAGTGTATAGCAGGCATAAACCTCTGCAGAGAGACATATATCCCCTCTCAGACCAGTTAGTTAAGTAACGGTTTTCTCGTTCCATTTTCTCCCAACTTTACCCTTCTTTAACTGCCTCATTTTCTTTCTTATGCTATCCAACTAGCTAAGTTATTACCCTTTTCTCACTAAATTAAAAGAATAGCAAAATGATAACCTGGGGGGATCTGTACACTGTTTTGACGGCTGTGATTCCGCTGTACGTCGCGATGATCTTAGCTTACGGTTCGGTTCGGTGGTGGAAGATATTCTCGCCGGACCAATGCTCCGGCATAAACCGCTTCGTCGCTATCTTCGCCGTGCCGCTGCTTTCGTTCCACTTCATCTCCACCAACAACCCCTACGAGATGAATTTCCGGTTCATCGCTGCCGACACGCTTCAGAAAATCATCATGCTCTTCGCTCTGGCAATTTGGACGAACTTCACCGCGAACGGGAGCTTGGAGTGGATGATTACGATTTTCTCCCTTTCCACATTGCCGAACACGCTCGTAATGGGAATCCCGCTGCTAAAGGCCATGTACGGCAATTATTCTGGCCAGCTCATGGTGCAGGTGGTGGTGCTGCAGTGCATCATCTGGTACACGCTCCTTCTCTTCCTCTTCGAGTACCGCGGCGCGAAGCTTCTAATCATGGAGCAGTTTCCTGAAACCGCCGCTTCCATAGTTTCCTTCAAGGTCGACTCTGACGTCGTTTCGCTCGACGGCAGGGATTTTCTCGAAACCGACGCTGCAGTCGGCGACGATGGCAAACTCCACGTGACGGTTAGGAAGTCCAACGCTTCAAGAAGGTCCTTTATGATGACTCCTCGGCCTTCTAACCTCACCGGTGCGGAGATTTACAGCCTCAGCTCCTCTCGTAACCCCACGCCACGTGGCTCGAACTTTAACCACGCGGATTTCTACTCCATGATGGGCTACGCACCGAGGCATTCTAACTTCGGCGCTGCGGATTTGTACTCCGTGCAGTCCACGTCACGCGGGGTCACGCCGCGGCCCTCGAACTTCGAAGAGAACTGTGCGCCTGCGCAGCAGACGATCAGCTCTCCCAGGTTCGGGTTTTACCCTGCCGTGCAGACGGTCCCCGCCACGTACCCTGCTCCGAACCCGGAATTCTCTTCGGGGCTAACGAAGAGTGTGAGCAAGAATTCGCAGACGCAGCCACAGCCACAGGCTCAGGTTCAAGCTCAAGTTGCTCCTCAAGTTCCTCAACCTGCCAACAGTGGCAACAAAGCCAGCCATGATGCTAAGGAGCTCCACATGTTCGTCTGGAGCTCCAGCGCGTCGCCGGTTTCGGAAGCCGGTGGCCTCCACGTGTTTAGTGGGGCTGATTTCGGAGCCTCTGATCAATCCGGTCGCTCCGATCAAGGTGCCAAGGAGATTAGGATGTTGGTTGCTGATGACCACCCCCAAAATGGAGAAACCAACAAAGGTAGTACTAGATTCTTCTTTTTACAAAACTTAGATGCAATTTAATGCTGTTTTTCCATCAAAATTGAGTTTCTAATTAGACAACAGCACAACAAAAAATGAGAATTGGGGTTTCTGATTGGATAACAGTACTACAAGTATCTACAGAACTGTGTTTTTGGTCTTTTTTTTTTTTTTTTTTTTGAGAAAATTATTTTGATTTGGGTGACTGTTGGCTGGAACTGAAGCTGCAGCAGAAGGAGAGTTTGGTGGGGAAGAGTTGAAGTTTCCAGGCAAAGAAGGGGAACAAGCAGAGGAAGAGGGTGAAAAAGCTGGACCCGCTGGGCTTAACAAGCTAGGTTCAAGTTCAACGGCGGAGCTACACTCCAAAGCCGCCGCAGCTGGCACCGGGAAACACATGCCTCCGGCGAGTGTGATGACCCGTCTCATACTGATTATGGTGTGGCGGAAGCTTATCCGCAACCCCAACACTTACTCCAGTCTCATTGGTGTCATTTGGTCCCTGGTGTCGTTTAGGTAAGTAAATTAAAGCCAATTTGAAACAAAGATGATGGTGGCTAATTTTTTGACATGGTTTTGACTTTTAGGGTTTTGTTAGTGTTACTGTAGGGTGGTTATTTTGTGTTGACGTAGGTCTGATATATCATTATTAATTAATTCATTGCAGGTGGCATGTGCATATGCCTAAAATAATAGAGAAATCAATCGCCATACTGTCTGATGCTGGTCTTGGAATGGCTATGTTCAGCTTGGGTAAGTGGTCGTAATAATTTCTCCAAATTCTCGCTCTTCCAATAATTTCATTCTCCCTTTATTTGCAATTCGTTTCCTCTTTGACGAAAACAGCGTTATTTATGAAGACTCCCTTTTCTAGTGTAAAAACGTACATTGAAGAGATCGAGTGACTAATAATCCTCATGTGAGATTGTATTTAAATAATTTTGTTCACATGTTATTCTTGTACTTTTAGTATTAAAAAATTTAGTTTGGCTGAAAAATGAAATCACAATGAGATGAACGGGGGTACACCGGCACTTGATTGAATGTGATGGTAACATGAGTGTGATGAATCTATGAAAAGCGTGGATTTGGGGGAAAGCAAGTAATAAGCAAGTGATGGCCGTCCATTGTATTGGAGTTTGTTACCACATAACACAAGCAGATGATGTTGTTCACTAGACGATAATATGGGGATTGCATAGTGATAGTGCAATGTCCCCGACATGTGGGGTCTGGTCTTGAACAACGTCGCTATGCGGTCCAGGGCGGTGGTGGGGACCGGTACCATTTTTGGACCCAAATTAGGCAAAGTTAGTTGATTTAGACGAATCAAGCAGTACTAAAAATATCTTTTCATACTCAAAATTTAAAAGCATTTGCCCATTATGCTATGGCTGTAAATTTTGGATGCACTTTTTATGTTTTCACCTTTTTACCCTTTTGACTAAAAAATTATTGAGGACTTACCTTTTGCGGTTTTGAGGCTTGTAGGTCTGTTCATGGCTCTTCAACCTAAGATAATTGCATGTGGGAACTCTGTTGCAACATTTGCCATGGCTGTTCGATTCCTCACAGGTCCCGCCGTCATGGCAGCAGCTTCCATCGCTGTTGGCCTACGTGGAACTCTCTTACGGGTAGCTATTGTTCAGGTAATTAACCTTGACTTCTAAGTTCTAATCATGTTTGATTAATGAGAAACTGTTATCCTTACTTGCGTGTGTAAATTACTTTAATATCTTGGAATGCTACAGTAAAAGTTTGAGATTTTGAATACTTAGAAACCTATGCTTCTTCTTTTTTATATATATAAAATTTAAGTTAATAACAATAAAATATGTTTAAAAGAGTATGTTGATAGTATTCTTCTTTTCTTCTATGATATATTTTATATGAAATTTTAGTGGATTTTTATGTGAATATAATTTTGGTTATCATGAGTTAAAGAAAATGACTTGGAATGTTAGCTTACGGATATGTAATTATTGTTGAACATAGGCTGCACTTCCACAAGGGATTGTTCCATTTGTGTTTGCCAAGGAGTACAACGTCCATCCTGCCATTCTTAGTACAGCGTAAGCAGCTAAACTTTCTTATTTTATTTTATTTCTCATTCTTTCTCTTAAGAAAGAAATTGACCCTTCTTTGTTGAAATTTGAAAATTTAATTGCAGGGTTATATTTGGGATGTTGATAGCATTACCAATCACTCTAGTCTACTACATATTACTTGGTTTGTAAAATATCAATACAGTAGTAACCAAGATACCGGGACAGAATGAATGAATGAATGACCCTTTGAACCTTTTATACTTTGGGAGTTAGCATGCATGCCTGGTGACCACAATGGATTGATTATGCCGTTATTAACAATGATGTGGATTTTCTGCGTGGGGAGAACAAAAACCTCAAACTAGTATCCTTAAAAGAGAGGAGATCCTTGAGAGTTTCCAAAATTTTTGGAATTTCAGAAAAAATTGACCGATTGGCCCAAATCCCCATAATTCTAATCCCCCTATCAAAAGTCCAAAATACACGCAATTTTCAAGAGCTGAGAGAGAGGAACAAGTACAGCTTATGGGAAACATAGAAGAGGAAAACAGGGGAAAGTTCGCAATGAAATCTAGAAATGGTTCCCTCCGTATCTGCATTGTAAATTTTATTAGAAAAAAGTCATGTTTGTGTCATCAAGCAACAAAGACAGCTTAGCAATTGGGTATGGGAAATATGAAAATGGAATATAAGCGGAAGATTGTTTTTTTTTAAGTTTTGTTTAGTCATTTGTTTACTTCAATTTTATTATTATACTATGGGTGTTTTTGTCTTTGAGCGTCCGGGGATCCCGCAATTATTTGCGTTTGTCGTCTTTCTTTGGTCACGTTATTTATTAAGTATTTTTTATCTGATGAAGTAAAAAGAACAAAAAGTCATCTTTGTTACTTTTCTGGCGTAAAGAGAGGCAGACCCTGGAATAAAGATGGGACCATGAGACTGAGAGCTTAACTTTCAGAACATCGTCTTTTCTACTGAGTGGGGATTATGTACTTTTCCTCTGAAGTCAAGTGATGGTTGATGGAATGAAAAAAAATATTAAAAATATATACAGATTTTTAAAAACAAATAAAGCAGAGTCAAGAGCACAAAACTTTTATTTGTGCTTTTTGGGTAGTGATGTACCCACAACCCTAACTAGCTAGTAACTCATAGTCACTCCCTTTATCCAGAGTTAACCTAGCTAGCGTGAGAGTGGAGGTGGGTTGGTTGGTCAGCACTCAACTTTTTTACCAGGAAAACGATGGCACTTCAAACTCATATCATCCCACGTCCAATTCAATCATCGCCTATGGGTCGTTCAATTATATTCATATGGTGACAGTTGTAAGGAAAACAAAAAACAAAAAAGAAAATATCGTTATCTCAAACCTTAGATGGCCCATAAAAAGAAGAGTAGGCCTCTACTAACTCTATAATGAGAAAAATATAGTGCCTCCCTTAAAGTTTAGAGGGTGTTTATGATGAAGATTAAATAATTAAGTCATTGCAAATTTGTACTTCGACCGTTTTTTTTTCTCTTAGTATATGATAGCTAAAATTTTCAGCTGAAATATTAGCTAAAATGTTGAGTTATAGCTAAGCATTTTTGTTAATGAGGAAGACCCACATAATTAATTATGATGTTTGAGCGGATATTCATTTTTTGGAGTACCATGCAGACATTCATTTCATACTATTACTTAATAATACTAAAAATAATAATATATAAATATAACTTTAGTTCCCCGTGTAGTAACTTTACATAATTTTTACTTTTTAGTATCACGTGACACGTATCGAAAACTATAAAAATATCTAAGTGTCATGACTTAAAAAGAAGATTGGTACTGTGAAATTTTATTATATATACACGTCAATCACTTTAGACATTAATGTATACACGAAACGCTTTATTTGTTCAAATATAAAGTGTTAATTTTTTTCTCTTTAAATGGAACAAATTTAAGTTAAACTAAAAAAAAAATTATTTTTTAAAATGAATAATTAATACTTTTAATTTATACTATCAAATAATATCCACAAACTATTTATATATAATGATCATGCGACTATTTCATTTGACACATAATATGTACATAGTGTTATGTTAACATATGACTCTAAAAAAATATTATTTTAAAATAAATATTATTTATTTGTCTTAAAATGATTGTTATGAGTTAAAAATAATAATTTTAAATTTTAGAATGATAAAAATCATTAAAATAATATTTATAGGTGATAAAAATAAAATTTATTTTTTTTATATAAAATAAAAAATAATAATTTTTTAAAGAATGAAAATAAAATAAAAAAATTAAGGTTCAAAACTAAAATTTTCTTATTTTGTATAGAACAAAAACACATTTAATTCAAATAAAAAAATTAATTTATTGTCCAATAAAAAAGATGTTTAAAAAAAAAAGAGAAAAAGGATAATTATGCATTGCGTTGCTCTTGTGAACAACTATAACAAATGTTGATAATCATCTTAATATTATGTTGGTTATGCTAATTTTATTTTGTTCTTTTTCTATTAACGGGGCCAATATTGCTACTGGAACTTGCGACCTTTACCAAATTCTCACTCTTTCCGAAGGGGAAAGTTTCCTAAACTTCATGAAGTGTAAATATATTAATAAAAAAATGTTTTCCTTGAGTGCACATAAGACATCCATAATTACAAAGATTTGAGGCATTTTCACGCTCTTTCAATGGAGCATCAAGTTAGGATAAACGTTAGGTTTTCATAGATAATTTTTATAATCTCTTCTTCATTTTTTTCGTTTCTACTTAATTATTCATGTCTTTCTAGTTTCCCTACATTATGTTAAGATAAATTCGATTGAATTTTGATGTAATTGAATTTCTCTTTTCTTCAATTAACTTTGTATGATATATATTTTTAATTTCTTCCCTTGATTTATCATGGTCAAATTTGTAAAAACAATAACAAATGCAAGAAAGTGGTTGAATTGTGTTTATAAAATCTTTTAAAAACACTAATACAAACCAATAAATATTTTTGTCTATGTTTATACAATTTTCTCAAAACAAAAATTGAGATACAAACAATTTATTGAGTCATGTCACAATTAATGTTGCATGATTTACAAGTTTTGAATAACATGTTCACTTAAACATTTTCCTTCTCACAAATCAAATACTATAAACATTTGAGATCTCTTCTTTCTCCCTTTAGAAAAGAAAAACCTAAGTCTTAGAAATCCTAACCTGCAACTTGTCTCTGTCAATAATGACAAACTACATAAACCTTCACATTGCCTTTAGAGTTGACAATGTCAAACTAGGATATCTCATGGTATTCGTTGATCATCAATTTAACTTGAATATACTAGAAGACATAAGAACCCTTATAAAAGAAAATCTTGAACTTTGCGAGATGACAAACTTTTTTAACAAAGACAAAGTCATCTGCCAATAAGACATGAGAGAATTACGAAGAAACATTATGTTTGAAAAGGAATGCATCATTAAGATGGTGCTTGGGATATAAGTTGTTGATTTGGTAACTGTGGTATATGCATTTTGGTGTTTGTGCAAAGGAAAACCATGTCAAGGAATTAGGAAAAGGATTACGGTGTTAATACAATAAAGGTTGCTCTTTGGAAACTTAGAATAGAGGGAAAGTTGGAATTAACAAAGTTACTTGACATTGAAAAAATCTATCAATACATGTTGAATAGGGTTATTCTACACAACGGTAGATTAGAAGGAAGTATGTTTGCTCCTTATAGGTTTACTTTTTTATATATGCAAAAGTTTAATTTACCTTATTTGTGTTTGATTTGTTTTTTTTATTATTATATATATGCATTTTTTGTGTACTTGTTGGAGATTCTCTTGTATCATTTATGGATAGTAGTGAAATTATTTTTTTTATTTGAATGACTTATGATTTTTACTTTATTTTAAGGGAATTTTTTCCTTCAATTTTTTTGTTTCTCTTATAATGAGTTTATGGTTTATAATTTTTATTTATATTAATTTTGAATTTATAGTATATCATGTCTATGAACTTAAAATTGACAACACAGGTCGCAATGTATACAAAAAACATAGATAAGAATTTTTGGAAATTACAATTTTTAATTTACATGTTGAGACGATGAACATAAAACACATTAAAAAAATACATTCCACATCAGTTCTTGCAATAATTGATATAGGAAGTAGGCACATGCTGCATAGAAAGTTAATTTTTAGATTGGTTTTAACACTAATCAATGTAGAAAGTGTTTATAAATGTAGAACATACCATTTTCTATTTTTGGTTGCCTGGGAACCAATGTAGAAATAATGGATTCTATATTAATTCTTTAATCGATTTACAATTTGCCTTACTTTCTACATCGCTTTATACTATATTGGTTTTGAAATTGATGCAATATATCTTCTAAAATTTATGTAAAATATTTTTTTCTTATAGGAGTGCTTGTTTCTCTCAACAAACACAATATATTATTTCGTTTAGGTAGTGCCAAAGAAGCTCCTTGTTCTACTGCTTGTGGTGGAATTTTCAATGATTGTAGTGCTACGATATTTGGGTGTTTTTTATTCTTCTTTATACAATTTTGCTTTATATGCAAAGTTTATAGGTGTTCTAATTGCAATTAAATTAGCTTTCCAAAAAGGTTGGTTTAATCATTGGTTAAAATGTGAATCCTTTCTTGTTGTCAAAGTTTTTACTTCTCCTAATTTGACCCCATACCATATTAGAAATAATTGGTTGAATTTTATAGAGCTCACATGTAATATGAATTTTAAATACTATCATATTTACTACGAAGGCAAGAGTTGTTCAAATAAACTTACCTAACATGGTACTAATATACAAGGATTGGTTTGGTAGGATTCAATTTCTAATTTTATTATGGAGGATTTCTTTTGAAATTATTTTGACTTCCAAACTTTAGGTTTAGATAATTGTTCACATGTTAGGTTTTTGTCCACTAAGTTTTTGTGTTTGTCTTTTTTTTTTTAATAATTATATGGTGTGTTACAAAAAAAGAAAAGATAACAACTAGGGTGCTAACATAATTAGAATCACAATCCTTACTACGATGTCTTTGCATACCATGTTTTTATATGTGTATATATGTGAAGGGAGATCAAATTACTTTAAGAGTAACTTGATTCTTCATTTCACCATTTATTTTTTTGAAATCTCATAATTATAATGAATAATCAATCTTAACAATTAGATTTTTTTAAAAAAGAATAATGAAGACGAAAATTAATTATCTTAAAATTACTCTTATGCAATGCTAATTGAAAATATTGTTAATAAGTAAAAAATTTGTTAATGAAGTTATTGAAGATATAATTTAAAAATAATGACAATAAAATATATTTAATTAATTAATCTTTATAGTTTATTTATTCAATTTATCTATTTTGTCATAAAGATGTTAATTAATAGAAATTTCACACACGAAATTATTATAAATACATTTGGAAAAATTATTTTGTGGTCAATATATTAGCTAAATTTAATTTCAACGAAATATTCACGTAAAATATATTTTAAATAAATAAGAACAATGAAGTTATCATAAATAGAGTTGGAAAAATTATTATGGTAAATATATTAGCAAAATTATATTTCAACTAATTTTTCACATAAAATATATTTTAAATATATAATAATTAAATTTTAGTTT
>JAMLFT010004933.1:0-18514 GCA_026544285.1 Pachyrhizus erosus | reverse complement strand
GACGCTCTTCCGATCTCTAAAATTATATTACAATATAAATTATTTATCCTAAATTTAAAATCTAGTTTATATGTTAAAAAATTATTTATTATAAATTTTTATTTAAAAATATTTATTTATTATCAATTTTATTTATATAAAATAAATACTTATTCTTACATAGACCAAAATACTAACTATAATAATGAAAATTGTAAACTCCAGAATGCATGGAACCTAAAACATATTCATCGAAACATTTTTCAAGATGGTAATTTTTTTTTCAAAATGGTGGTAAAAGTTAATTAAGTATACAACTTGTTTCTTTATGTTTTCAATTTCAATTTACAAAGTTGTTTTCTACGTGTATAAATTTTTGACAATAAGGTTACAATTTTATAAATTCAAAGTAAAATACAAAGAAAAAAAACAGAAATAAATGAACCTATATCTTTTCAATGACCAAATATCCTTAAATTAGTTAAAAAAAAAAAGAGAGAGAGAATACTGTTTACTGTATAAAATAATTTTATCAACATATATTGATTCGAGTGAAAAATATTAATAAAATTTAAGTAAATAATTTTGAGTTTGATTTTGTTACGATTCATATATATATATAGAAAAATATTGTTGAAAAAAATTTCACTTCTAAATCACTTGACGTAATTAATCTTTTTTCCTCATTTTAGTGGAAGAAAATTAAAAAAAAAACTGAAACAACAAGATTAACATTTTTTTGAAATGTATTCAATATTTCCCTTCTTCAACCTGTTCTTATAGAAATAATTAAATTCCTTAATTTTTTAAATTGGATAAGAAAACAATTGATAGTCTTAAATATAAATAAATTTTAATTATTTTTATCTTATTTAATGATATCAACTTAAGAATATTTTTAATTAGTTGAAATTTTATTTTGAATAATTTTTTTTATTTTTCGTGTCAAATTTTAATGAAGAAGACTTAAAATATAATTAATAAATTAAAATGATATTAACTGAATTTTTTAATTATTAATTAATTTTATTTGGATTAGGATCTTTTAAAGTGATTTTTGTCACTTTAGATAGTAAAGTGAGATTATCTACACCATTTAATTATTTGAAGAAAAGTGAAGGAAGTGGATGCCACAATGGTGTGACAAGTCCCCTGAGTAGTGTGGGTGCTCCTAACATGCATTTTCTCTTGTAATATCTCCCATACTTGTGTGAATTGTGCCACACTACTATGTGCAAATCTCTTATGTATTTTCTCTTCTAGTACGCATCTCTTACCTTTGTGGGCATAGCCATACTGGTATGGGGGCACGTCAGTATGACTGTTACGAATTTTTAATTTTATTTTCAATTAGACTTGGACCTATAACTTGTTTTGAGGTTATATTATAGACCTTTTGAGTAAATAATAGACATATTTGGACTGAACTCACTAAAATGATTTAGAATTAAGGATCATTTTAATCTTGATTCTTTTAGTTAGTCTTTTTTTATTTTTTATTTTTTTAGGGTTTTTATCATGATTATGTGTATACAATCCTATTTTTTTAGGATTGAGGTTCAATCCTTAAAAACTTATTCAGTTTAATTGAATTTTTATTTATTTTTATTGTCTTTCTCTCTTTATCTTTATCTTATTGATTTATTTATATGAAACAATTGATCAATAATGTTTTTCATAATTTTAGACAATTGAAAAAGAATTGAAAGGCGAACCAAATTATTAGAAACCTTTAATTAAATTTTATTCCATGAAAGTAAATTTGGTCCTTTAAGGATCCAATGAATTAACACCAATTATAAAAGCCTTAATTGAACCAAAAATAAAAGTAAATTCAATTAGACACACCATCATATTTTAAAAGAAAATATAAGTTGTTTTTAGTTAATTCGTCTTCATAAAAAAATCAATAAAATAAATTTATAATTTTTTCAACTCAATTCTTATTTTAATATTAAATTATCTCATTTTAATTCCATTTAAATTAGTAACAATTACTTTGTCAAATGAACTATCCCTGTAAAAAATAATGATTTAGTATTTGACGACAGCATACACTTACGATTTTTGTCTATGAACATTATAATAATTTGGTTTAATTACCAGATAAAAAATGTCTTTAACTCAGTACGATGTTAGTAAACCAGTTTGAAAATAAGGTTTAACTAAAAGTAAACAACTTTGAACAAACTGATTTTACTCATATTGTTCCATGATCCACATTGCACGAGGTAAGCACGCTGCTCCACGTGACCTATACTGCACTAGTTATGCATGCTGCTGCTGCTGCTCCACATTGATTGTTGCTCCTGTGCCTCGTTGACTGATCCTCCCTTCATGCTTAAGTTCATTGCATGCTTTGGGCTGAGTAGTCAAATTTAGACCGAAAATGCTCCACTTTGTTCTTTTCTTTATTACCTTCGGTTATAAAAAATAAAAACGCTATATTTATCTATGGCTATGGTTTATAACCACTGTCCACATTGGCAATGGTGCAATTTGTTGCAAGTTAATATGTAAAATCATTATCGATGAGTTAAACAATGGTTTTGACTTAGACAATAGATATGAAAAAAATATCATTTTCTTTAGTTGGCAATCTCTTTATGCTTAAAAATAAATTAGCTTATTTCAATAATTATTACATTTGAAAAAAAAAAAAAAAGTTTTGAATACATTTAGTAAAAAAGATAAAAAATAAAAAGCCGGTTATTCGGAATCACATGATATACGTGAAAAGAATGACATAGGAGCAACTATAATCAAATAAGAAAAATCATGCACATGTTTTACATATTTTTTTAGATGCAAAAGAAGTCAGAGAGATATTTGGTTGAGCAAAAGATGTGTCAAAATCCAAAGACAAAAGAAATTATAGATGTGGCTATACACCACCAAATTAAACAGAAGCGTGGTCTGCTACAAAAATAGCAAAAAGATTATATTCTTGTTCACCACATATTACAATGCTACCCAAAAAATCCATGCAATAAAGTTATGTCATGTAGATAATATATAATTAAAATTACGAAGGATTAGAAGACATGCATTAAAAGAGGAGATGGAATTTGTTTTAATTGCTTCTAATGAAGTGACAAACATTAAAATAATGTTTTGATATAATTATCAATAATTTATTATACATAACAATTTATAATGAAATGTTAGTGTAACATTTATACCATTAGTGTATTCAAAATTAAATCTATTTAAGTATTTAAAAATTAACTTTTATATTAATAATGTATTAAATAATTTTTTTTTATTTACTTTTATTAACTAATTACTTTTTATTTGTTCACATTTAAAAATAAACTTTAGTAATTATTATTATTCATTTTTTATATTTTTATATATCAAATATATAATTTTTCTATTGTAATTTTTTGAAAAAATATTTAAATATATATAATTTTATATTTTATAACATGACGTTTAAAATCAATCGTAAATTTAATATGATAAAAAAGGTCAATTGCAATATAATAAAAGCACAAGAAGGCAAAATAGTTCTCTGTAAGATGAGCTAAGACAAAGAAGCATTTTTTTTCTTCAGCATCAGATTTATCCAACGGTCTAAAATTTGCTGGAGAGTGAGTGACTGGAGAGGTGTTTTGCAGGAGGATCCGGATCCAGTTTAACTTGCTATAGTCTCACTCACATTATAAACTAGAATAATTAATACATATCACTTAAAATACTACAAATTTTATTTTCATAGTTAATATTAATAATTTAAATTTTAATATAATAATTATTTAATATTAATTTACAATATTTTAACAACTTTTTGGGCTTTGCTAGCTGTCTAGGAATTAACGAAGTACACAGTCACGTACATTCAGGAATTTCCACTTAAATAAAGTACGTGGAATTAGTCCTAATCTATAAGATAGAGAAATTTGTTGAATTTAATACAATATAAGCGTGCATTTGATATTGACATTACTCGTGTATTAATTATATTTGCCTAAATATTTTGTGATAAATATCTAAGATTTGGTAACTGGTTGTGGTTTTGATTCATCTAGTTTGTCATTCAGCCGTAAAAGATGGTTAGTATTAGTTTGTTCAATTTTAAGAAATGGATTAAAAATAATCATTTATCTCATTTTAAGATGATTTCACATGTTTTTTTTATCATAATATTAATATGAAATATTTACTAATTTTGTAATAATTAAATTTTATTGAAAAACTTGTTTAATTATTATAATTAAGTTATTTTTTAATTATATGACTCAAACTCAATATCTTATTTAATATAATGATTAGTTGAAGAAAAATAAAATAAAAATTAAAAAAATTGTGTAATTTAGTTTAATTTTTAAGAGGAAGGAGAATGAAGAGGGACAAAATCTCTTCTTATCTAATATTTACTCCCCTCCGATATTGCGAAGATATGGACAAGAGAAAAAGATAATTTCAAATATTTTAACTATAATTATTAAAATATTTTACTGATATTTTAAAATTATAAGAATAAAAAGATAAATTATTTTTTAAAAACACGTTCATTTTAAGGTAATGCTAGCAAAAAAATTTCTAAGTATTTTTTATTGATAAATTACAATCTATATTAATTACACCTTTTTCAATTAAAATATATAGAAATCCAATTAAATTGTGAGTTTCATGACTCGGTGTGTCTCATTTCTTTTCAAGGTTATTAAAATATTTACTATTGATTTATTAAAAAACTTAGTTGTCTCATAAATAGGTCGTTGAGTTTCTGTCAAGATGGATTTGCAACATCAATGGTGACGAAAGGACTTGAATCCATACTGATATAACGGTTCATGCATAGGGGCCCTATTAGGTGGATTATTATTTAAAGGTACATTCTGAAATTGTGAATGTTCCGTATCAATATAGTATTTAAGGGTGGTGTGGGATTTTCTTAACTCGTGTAACGGGGAATTGGAATTTTCAATATTTTAGACTCTGTACTTGTTGAAGAACCTTTTTTTATTTTTTTGGAAATAACTACAAAGATTAGCCTAAGCTATCACGCCGCATGATTTGCCAGAAAATGAGCCACGGATAGCTTCGCTGCCGATAGATTGACCGGCGAATTGACACTAAGGGTTTCAAATAACCTCTCATACTCTATTTTTAATATAATAAATTCTAAAATAAATGAATAGTTTGATTTCTAAAATAAATATTGTCCTTTAAAAGAATGAACCAATAATTAACACTGTGGTGAAAAGTAAGGTGTAAGATTCATATTCAAATTCAAAAAAATTCCTTAAATTTTATCCAACCAAACACCTTCTCGTCTTTTCTTCTCTTTTCTTTATTTACCAAACAATGAGTTAAATATGTGATTTGAAATTTGACTCTCAAATTTATATGTATAGAAAAACATACATAGATATTAATTTCTTAGATAAATCTCAATATTTTTTAAGAATTAATTTCTAATTTTCGGATAAAGATATTTAGAATTCACCCTAAAACGAAATACCTAAACTTAAAATAGGGATTATTCAGGAAATACATACTGTTGTTCATGGTTCGTACAGATGGATAGTATAACTGCATAAGGATTTGTGACAGGAAAAATAAGGATGGCAGTGAAACCGCTAGTGAAAGGGTGAAAAATTAAGGAGTCGTCGTTAGTTTTCCACAATTGATGAGAGTCTACAAAAAACAAAATCTCGAGAGGTGAAAGAAAGAGGAGCAGGCATAACACATAAAGCAGATAACTGTCAGCTTTACAAATAGGGAATGACCAAAAAATGTATCAGTGATGTTTCGTTGGATTCATATCACTATCGAAAGTTGCACTGAAATTTTTCAAACAAAAATATTGGCTTCTTTTGAACACTCCAGTCTTGCGACAAAATATTGAGACAGACACTGTTTGCATGGCCAGCCAAGGCAGGTAACAAAATCTTTGAGCGTGTCTTCTCTCCTACGGTCAGGTTCCCAACCATGAATGATTTATCTCGATCAATTATTCATAAATTAAGTTCACTGTTAACAAGTTTTGATTTTTTTTTAATTATTCCGTAGATATAGATATGTTTTAACAGTTAGATTTGTTTAAAAACAATTGTTTTTGTAAAAATGTTGTTTCTTATATCGGTAATAACTAATAGACTTATATATGAATTTGGTTATAGTAAGTGTACGTTTTTTTAATTATGGTCTTTGTATTTTTTTTTTCATTTACAGTCTTAGTAAGTTTGTATTTTTTAAATTTATTTTTATAAGTTTTTTAGTTTATTTTAGTCTTTATAAATTTGTATTTTTTTATTTTTATTTTTTTTATTTTTATTTTTTGTAAGTTTACATTTTAAGAATGAAAATTAAGAAACGTAAACTTATAAGAACTAGAAATGAATAAAAAAATATTATAAGAATCAAAATTAAAAAAAATACAAATTTATATAGACAAGAAAAATTTACAAAAATTAAAGTTAAAAAAAATAAATTTATTGAAAGTGAATTCATTTTTAATCCTAATTGATATATAGAAACTAGTGTTTAGGCAATTATATGGGAAATATTGATAAAATTGAATGAGTGCACAGACAGTGGTGGAAAACAGTACTGTGGGGGGATAGAAAGTCTCTTCATCTGCCTCACTGTTAAATGCATGTTTAGTAATAGTTGCAAGAAATTCTCAAATTCAATATAATGGAAAAATATTTAAGTGGAAGGTTAATGCAAAGTGGGTACTTATTATATATATGAATTTTGAAAAACAAATAACTCGACATTCTTTCATTTATGCATGTCGTGGGAATCATCCTAATCGTTTATACATAATTATTAATTTCTTTTAGGTGTTTGATATTTTTTACTATATAAATTTTAATTTTTTTTAATTCAACTATATTTTTAATTGTAGAAATTTAAAATTTACTTATTTTTTAAAATTTTATCTAAATTAAGTATACATATTAGCATTTTAACAATTTTTTTGTTAATTGTTTTAATTTATTTTTAAAATTTCAATGGAATTTTAAATTTTTTGTATAATAAAGATATTTACTAGTTACACAAGTCCTTTACTGTTAAGTCATTGGTAGTGGCTCAATTTTTTTTAAGATTCTCGTATAAAGTATGATTATTAATTTTTTAATAATTGTTTTAAAAATTATTTTTAGAATGATTTTTTATTAATAGTGTATAATTCTTTATATGTTGTGAATATAAAAAACTAAAATAAAAAAAAAAAATTATAATCATCCAGCAAGGTTAATTTAATAATAAATGAGACGTAAAATAAATTTCTTTTTAAAATATTATTTTAAAAAATTATATGTTAAAATTTTTATTATTAGCCTATGTGATTTTTTTTTCACATGAAACTTTAAAAGTTAATAATAATTTTTTTTATAGGTCTAAAATTTAAGTTTAGTTATTTTATTCTTGGACTAGCCTTGACATCCAGCATGCGTAAAAGATTAATATGTTTGACGCCTAGATTGTTTATCATAACTTTGTTTCAGCTTTTTGTTTTAAATAAAAAATAATAATTAAAAAAATATGGTAAATGAATTCTAATAATCACATAAGTTTTAAGAAGAAAAGCAGGAGCTGAAAAAGAAAAAACTATTTTGATGACTAATTTGCTTAATATTTTGAGGGTCATAAATGAAAGTCGGCGGAGCCAAAGATTATAAACTCTTTAGTTTGTTATTGAAAAATTATGCGATTGAAAGCCTAATTAATTTAATTTGACCCCTTCTAGAAAATAAATATTTGAATCTGTTATATAGAACTTGATTATTTAATTGATAATGAAACAAATATAAGATGGTAAACAATGAACCACTAAAATGATATAGTTATTACATGAGGAGAATGCATGCATGACTTGACCCCTTCTAGAAAATAAAGACTTGAATTTGTTATGTAGAACTTGGTTATTTAATTGATAATGAAAAAAATAAGATGGTAAATAATGAACAACTAAAATGGTAGAGATAGTTATTACATGAGGAGAATGCATTCATAACTTGACCACTTCTAGAAAATAAAGACTTGAATTTATTATTAAAAAAACTTGATTAATTAACTGTTAATAAAACAAAAATAAGGTGGTAAATAATGCATTTCAAAATTATATATGAGTTATAAAAGTGAAAGTGGTAGAGTATGGGAGTTTTTTAGTTTTGTATTTTTAAATTATATATAACTTAATGCATGCTAACTAAATTCGTTAAACCATATATTTCAAATAAACAGAAAAACGTAATCCATAGGGGAACATAATCATTCTTTCACATTAAAGTTGTGCAACTAGGTTTGACATAGTCTTGAAAGCATTGTGATTGACGAGTGATTGTGGTCGGTTTTAAATCGGTACCTAATGGCATGGCGCTCATGTGGCAGAGACAGATTGCATTAAATACAATATAGGTTTTGGTCCGAATTAAAGTATTTATTAATTTATCGAGAATAATATAATGGTACACATAAATTAGGCTGGCTTTCTAATTAACAGTGTAAATAGAACAGTGAGCACTACTAAGCGGGTAAGCAAAGTGGGAAAATGGTGCCGATAATTTCGTATGGGCAAGAAAGTAACTTGCTTCGTAGAATTAGGCGAGGGTGAATTTATTCTTGTTAAATATACCAGTCCGATTGTTTACACTTCATCTAAAGCAGAGTGGTGCATATTTGGGTGAAATTGTTTCTTCTCTGGGAGGTTCAACAACCAACTACTTTTTTTTCTTGGCCAACAAATGCTGTTTAATGAACAATCAATTCATCTCTCTCTCTCTCTCTCTCTGTATTTTTTTGTTGTAAAGTTGAGGCAATCCCACACGCTTTCATCAAACGAAACATAACTAAAGAAGGGTACTTGCGTTGCGTTGCATCCTTCCACTAACTCACCACCCTTTAAGATATGATGCGTACATCTTATTCTGTTGTCTTTGTATGTTTAGGAACCTTTGCTGGCTCCACATTTTACTTGGTCGTTCCTTCTTTCTAATGGCATTCTTCACTCTCTTTAGGATACATAAATAGACACACTTTTTTTTTCTTATCAGTTGTTACAGTCGGCAGCATTTCCGTTTCCTCTCTTTGTTTGTGTGATCTGCATGCAAATGGGTGTCATGGGCAAGGCTAGATCCGCTTTAGCAATGGGTGGGAGAGTTGTGAACGAGGCAGTGAGCTTCGTTGCTTTCTGTGTCCTTGACCTAATCGATTTTCTGTTATGTTTTGTTTTCAAAGCTGTGGACTTGTGGGTTGAAGCAGAGTTTAGACCCTGCTATTGCTCTTCCGCCAAGGAAGCAATCACGAGTAGTGGAAAGATCTTAGTGTCTGAGCAAGGTGGGGAATCCAAGATCGTTTCCCTTAGCTCAACAAAGCTTCACTTGGAGGACATCTCTGACACCCTTTACTCTCGACCCTCTTTGGTCTCTGAGGTGTCCAGGTTAACCCTCAATGAGCTCAAGAGGTTCAAGTTGGAGGACCCCGTTTTACAATCCAAGAGAGGCAACTCTCGTTGTTCCACATTCACTGTCAACACCACCATTGTGGAAATGCTTCAGGGAAAATTTGGAAGACACCCAACTCGTCCAATTCCCAGATGGTCTGACTGTGATTGCAAACTATGCACCAGTTGGATCTCTTCTTCATCCTCTCCTAATAATAATACCAATGCCAAAGCCACTCTCTATGTAAAAGCTCAATGCCCCACCACAGGTACCAAAATTTATCATAAACTTTTTTTAACCTCAGATATCTTCTCTTAAAGATACCAAGAGATTGGTTTACTAACAAAAAATATGTTTTCAGCTTAACACCAATAACATAACTAATTTGTTACTCATCTAAGCAAACTGGTTTATTGTTAATGTAAATAATAGAAAGTGTGATAGTAGTGTTCTATTTGTTACTTGACCAAACGAATTGAATGAATTGATGGTAACATGACAATGCTCGTGAATGTAATGATGCAGATGCAGATGAAGCACGAGAAGATGTGGTGTTCATACATGGATTCATTTCATCATCATTATTTTGGAGTGAGACACTGTTCCCAAACTTCTCAAGCGCAGCAAAGTCATGTTACAGGTTATTTGCGGTTGATCTGCTTGGGTTTGGGAGGAGTCCAAAGCCGAGCGAGTCGCTGTACACATTAAGAGATCATTTAGAGATGATAGAGAGGTCAGTATTGGAGGCCCATGATGTCAAGTCTTTCCACATTGTGGCCCATTCATTGGGATGCATTCTGGCACTTGCCCTTGCCGTCAAACACCCTCAATCCGTGAAGTCACTCACCTTGCTTGCCCCAGTAATTAATCATAATTATTCTTCTTATGATTTAGTTTTTATTATATTTAATATTCATATGTTGTGACTGAAATTAATTTTTGAAATTAATTGAACAGCCATTCTATCCAGTGCCAAAGGGTGAAGCACAGGCTACACAGTACGTGATGAGAAAGGTTGCTCCAAGGCGCGTGTGGCCACCCATGGCTTTTGGAGCGTCGTTGGCGTGCTGGTATGAACACATAACGAGGGTCATTTGCTTGCTAATTTGCAAGAACCATCGCCTGTGGGAATTTCTAACCAAACTCATCACTCGAAACAGGTGAACTCACCTCTTCTCTCTCGCTAATTTCTCTCTCTCTCTCTCTCTCTCTATATATATACATTTCTTTCACCTTGCAAATTCTCCAGTCTAAGCAACGCAACTCAACTAACTAACTCTACCCTTTCCTATCTATCTTTTCCATCTTTCACTTTTATCCATCCCTGTTTAGTTGTCCAATTTTTGACCCTTGCTATTTTCTCAACACCCACTATGAAACAGTAACGGGGATTATTGCACACTTTTGAGTTTATTGGTAACTTAATTTCCTACCAAAAATAAGTAACTTGATTAATGCATCTCTACAAGCGGTTTATTTTTATTCATGTGTATAATAGTATTTTTAAGGTTTATAACTATAGTACTTGTACAAAGTTAGTTTGTCTACTTCACCAAAAAACAAGAGTTAGTTTTCTAATACATGATGTCGTGTACGAATTTCAAAATAAATTTTATAAATTTAAATGCTGACTGGTATGATAATAAAGTCAAGAATCAAATTATCAGAAGAAATAATGTATGGAAATTAAAGTCATTCGAGTAAAGTATTATCACATTTATAATTATTATGAAAGTATATAGACATTTGCAATAATTAATAATACATGTAATGTCTGAAATATATTTATTATTTAGTTTTACGTACTAAGCATTTTCAATATGAGTTCCTTTATGACAAAATCTGACCTCGTAGTTATCTAGGTCAATGAATTAAGTCAAATTTCAAATATCCATTTCATGATGAGAATTAATATTGGATAAAATTATAATCACAAATTCTCGTACACTTTCATGCAAATTATAAGATTACACACTGGTATATTATAGTTAATTTGAAATACTGGTATGTTTATATATTGTTTAAATTATGCAAGCATCTTTATTTCACTTCTTTACTCATGTACTACTGCTGTCAGAACTGTTCATTCTATTAAACACATGAGTATTTTTCTATTATTGCATTGGAAAAAAAAAAAAAAAAGGCACGGAGGGTTTGCTACGATATTGAAAAATTTTAAGTCTGAGAATTAATTAATTTAAAAGGATAATTTTTTTTTATATTTGTGAAGAAAACGTAGAAGGATAATAATCACTTGTTAGCGGTTAAGTTTATAATTAAAGTTTGAAGATTAATTAAATATAACAATAAGGATACATTTGATAAACGATAAAATACAATATAAGAAAATAAAATAAAATAAATATTCAAGTGATAGGATAATTTTTTATTTTATACATTATTTAATAGATAATTAATAATACAAAAAATATAAAATTTATTATAATATTTTTTATTATTAATTATTTTAATACAATTCATAATATATATATTATAAAATAATATATTTTATATAATATATAATAATTATTTTATTATATATAATATAATATATAAATATATTATGGATGTACATATCATAATATATAGAAAAACAACCCCTACTCCCCAAATAATTGTCCAACAATTTTTAAGAAAATAAAATAGAGAGAGTGAGAAGGGAGAGAAAAAACAGATAATAAATATTTGTCTATTATATATATTTTTAATTTGATATAAAAATTTGTTTCATGAATATTTGAGTAACAAATTTTTATATATTTATTTTATGTTGTATTATTTTTTTTTGTCTTAATCATATTTAAAACTAAATAAATAATAAATAATTGTCCTGTCTTTGGACTTTTAATAAATCAAATGGACTCTAAGTGTTTAATAATCAAAATTAATATTAATATTCTTTAAAATAATAGATAATGTATCAAAATTAGAAAAATTTACTAATTTATCCTGTAAAAGTAGGTTAGAAAAAGTATTTATTATTCACTAAACATTAATAACTTGTTTGATAGAGCAGAAGAGAAGAGAAGTAAAAGAAAATAAAAGTGTGTATGTTTGATTAAATGAAAGAAAAGAGAAATTTTTAAAAAAATATAGATCTCACCTTAAAAAAATTATTTACAAATGTGTGTGTAATAATAAATTATTAATAAAAATAATACAATTATAATAAATAATAATAATAATATGATTCTATTTAATATTATTTTTTTACCTACTAAATAATTTTAATTCAAATTTTTCTTTTTTTCTAACCAAACAACTTTAATTTATATTATCCTTCTACTAAATAAAAAATTCTATTATATTTGGTCTTTTTCTTTTCACGCAATCAAACATATGATAAGAGAATTATTATTTTTTTAAATATTCAATATTTATTTTTTATATTTTATTGAATTTAATTTCTATATTTTGTTAATGTAAAAAAAATTATTTTATTTATTAATTAAAAATTATTATTGATATAAATTTTAAAATAATTATTATAAAAATTAATAAACTTATTATATATATCATATTGTGATTAAAATACAATATAAAAATATTTTATAAAATTGATATATATATGCTATTTACTCCATTTTATATAAATATCTTAATATATGTGATAAAGAAAATAATTTGTAGACACTTAACATTAAATAACACCTAGAGAAAGAAAAAAAAAAGGGAAAAATAAGTGATATATACAATAAAAAGAAAAAAAAGAAAAATTGATGATGTATCCAATAAAAATATCGAGCTGTCAAAGCTTTAAGCCATGTCTGAGCAAAACTTTATGAGGCACAACTCACATGTCATGTCTTGCTGCAGTCGATTTAAGAAGAAGGAGAGTTTTGGAGTAATTTCACTAATTTGAGCGGCACAGAACCCTTTTGTTTGTTCTTTTCAAAAAGAAAAAGAAAAAGCAGAGGCCACCTATCTTCGAAAACCAAGTTTTAAAAGAAATTTCCATATTTTTTTTTTTGAATTCTAAGAAAGCCAATTATAACTACAAGCTGATATCCGTATATCTATATAACCATGCTAATTAAATGCACATTTATGAATTTAATCCTTTCATTGTACTATTCAACCACATCTGAAAATTGCAAAATGGAGTTGAAAAACAAGAGAACCAACTTAAATGAATTTTCGTCCTTAATGTTTCGGTGCATTAATTTGATATTGTTGGTGTTTTTCTTGTGTTGGTTGTGTTTGTTTGACTTAAACCGTATTAAGTAGGGTACAAAATTGGTAGAATTTAATAGGCATGCCCCCAGTGGTGAGAGAGTAATAGTCAATCGTGTCAGAATGTGAGCGCGTAGATGGTGTCAGATGATTTTATGGTTGCATTAATTAATGATTCTAGGTTGAGAAGAGATAATTAATTTCAAGTGGAAGCTAACGTCAAGGTTGATATTAATAGCGAACTCACTTAGAACTTGTAACAGGGTGAGGACGTTCTTGCTTGAGGGGTTCTTTTGCCACACACACAACGCAGCGTGGCACACCCTACACAACATTATATGTGGAACCGCAGGGAAAATTGGATCCTATTTGGACGCTGTGAGAGAAAACAGAAACTGTAAAGTGACAATTTTTCATGGCAAAAAGGATGAAGTGATCCCAGTTGAATGCAGCTATGAGGTCCAAAAACGAATTCCACGTGCCAAAGTTAGAGTTATTGACAACAAAGACCACATAACTATTGTGGTTGGAAGACAGAAAGCCTTTGCTCGAGAGCTGGAGGAGATTTGGAACACTACCAACCACAACTAAATAATTAAGCTGCACGACGTCGTGCCAATGCACTCGCGTCCACCACACGGCTACTTTATTAAATTTATGTTCAAACTTTCCCTCTATCAATCTAAGTGTTGTATCTTTTCTTATGATTAAGAAAAATGTCTATTTAACATTACTAGTTTGTATAATTAGATTACGACCCAACATAAAACAAAGAGAGAAGTATGAATCAAGTGTAATAACAAGTGATAATAAAATATTGCAACTCTTTATAAATCACATATAAGGGGTATGCATCCTCTACAGTAACTTTATTACCAGACATGAGATTTTAGCCTTTTCAATAAATGTTATTATTTATATATATACTGGGATGGACGTTGAACCCCTATTTTTTTTTTCTTTTTTAATAAGAATTTTCAAATATATGAATATTTTATATGCAATTTAATATATATATATATCAAAAGTTTAGGTTTTAAAAAGTTAACAGAAGATCATGATACTTGATCAGTGCTGCTTACTAGAAAGAAAAATGGAACCGGGAGAATTTCCTTGTACATGGAGAAGCCTATTGGAAAAAATTTTAAACGACATCCTTATTAATTAAGTAAATCCAGATTTAGTGTCAATAATAAAATATTTACTTCTATATTTCATATTTTGAAATGTGAAAATTAATGTCCCTCTGCAATGATTCAACTTTATTTACTCAAATAGGACTTTCTTAACCTCAACTTTATTTACTCAAATAGGACTTACATAGACATCTTCTAGGGTATATCCTCACATACCCTTAGGGTAAAATCAACATACTTTCTTACCTAATACATAGGTATACTTCACTTTACTCCCTTAATAACTAAATCAAAAGTCATGCTTAGAAATTAAAATAAAAAATTAAAATCACAATTTATTAAATTATCAAAAACACAAATCCCATAGTCTCTCATTCCCCACATATGAACATACTTGAAAGGAGTTTAATAATGCATAGTAGGTCTTAGTTAAACGTCATTCAAAGAAAGAAATAGAACCAAACAACCTTAACACCTAGGAAAATGTCATTCAACGTAACAAACATTGTTCAAGGAAGCAAATGGTATTCAAAGAGTCAAGATAGGGTTAAATGTTGTTAGCATGCGAACAAATGTTGTTAAACAAAGAGCATTAAAGCCTCTATAGTTGATAGAATTCAATTTTATTTTTTTTTAAAATGAAACGATTTGGTAACTTTTAACACTAAGGTTCTATTGATGTGGTTTTTTGTTTTTAGTTTTGAAATTTTTAAAAATTAAAATCAATTTTAGTTTTGAGTTTTTAACTTTTTTTTTAGTTTTTAAAACTTGTGAATTGAAGATGAATAAAATGAGTCAATTATTGTACATTATGTTGTTTTATTATGAAATAATGTAATATAAAAAATTATCAATATATAAATAATTAAAAATAAATAATAATAGAAATAAAATTAAAAAATATAAATTTTTACAACAAAAATAAATATATTGAAGTTATACAAATAATAGAAAAATAACACAATCATAAAAACAACAACAATAATAAAAATATATAATATTAATATTTTTGTAACTTATATTTAGTTTTTATTAAAAAAATTACATACGAATAAATAATAATAATATTAAAAAATAACAATGTAGTAGTGGTGGTAATGATGTTGGTGGTGGTGGCCAAGGGATAGTGACGATAATGATAGTGGGTGATAGTTTTGATAAAGACTACAATAGTGGTGATTATGATGACAATGGTGGTGATGACAAAGGTGGAAGCCACAATGTAATAGTAGTGAAAACAATAGTGGTGGTAATGGTACCATAAGTAACAACAATGATGATAGATGGTGGTGGAAGTAACTCTGGGAACATAAATGTTTATTGTCAAAAGTAATAAAAATTTATTTTTCAAAATTAAAAACCAAAATCACAAGACCTATTTTATTTTTTTTTAGTTTTGAAATGAATGTAATAGTATTTTGAAATTGAATTAAAAATAATTTTAACTTCAATTTTGTCAAACATATTTTGTTTTAAAAATTACATTTGAAAACTAAAAACTCAACCACACTAAACAAATCCTAATTTTATTTTATCTAAGAGGTTAGTGTTGATCAAGACCAACAAGTTGGGGCAATTTCGCTAAACATTCTTTAAACATGTAACATTTGTTAAGTTGTAAAACATTTGTCATGTCAATGTAAATCAAAATGGAGTTAGTCGTAGGGACTATATGTGGGTTATTTCTAATTATGGGAAACTAAAAAAAAACTTTATCTAAATTTGAGAAACTAAAAATATATTTAAGCTAATTTTTAAAATATTAAAAAATTATTTTATTTAATATTTTTAATTTTTTTATATCATAAGAACTTTTTGGTTAATAAAAGCACCATCTTAAAAAAAAAAAAAACTTATACCTCTTTTTTATATTTATTTGGTTTTGAACTTGGGTAGTCCCAAATTATTATTTGAAGATAAAATTTGGCTTAAGTAACTTTCTCCAAAACCACAATTTTAGGATTTTGAATAAAAAAAATAAAAATAGGAGTATAATTGGAAGATATAAAATTTAAAGAAAATAACCACTTTTTTTTAATTTGGTTAAAAAATTATTTTTAGGATTTCGTTTGGGATGATTTTATTTTTAAGTTTAAAATTTTAAATTTTTAAAAAATAATTTAGTTTTTAGCTTGTAGCTTTTGTTTTTTTTTTTTCAATTTTAAAAACTTGTTATCGATCTTATAATTTTTTTAAAAAGATTCTAAAAAGACTTAAGACTTTTCACATAAGGTTGTGACGAATGGATCTAAAGTAAGAGTGAAACGAAATATTAAAAAAGCTAGATTTAATTTGTGCTAAAAATTTAAAAATCTAACCCTATTTTTTATTGGTTGAGTTCAAGTTAATTGTAAGATTCATATAAGTTGTAGGCTATATCTGGTTAGGCCCAAAAGTCCAATTAAATTTAGGTTTATGAAATAAGACCCAAGTCCAATGTATTAACGTCAAAGTGGGTCATGTCCAAATTAAATCATGATTAAAGTAGGTTAGAAATACTTAAATTTTATTTTATTTTCTCAAAATTCAATGTGTTAACGTCTCTTTCTTTCTCTTATGCGAACACGCAAATTATTGACTTTAAATTTAGACTTTAATTTTAATATGTAAATAAAATATTTATTATTTAAAAATGATTAAAATAAGTGTTATCATTCAATAAAAGACTTTTTTTTTGTTTGACACCATATATTTTTAATGAAAGATAATCATGTTTAAGACAAATAAGATTATTATAGATGATAAATTTTTATTTAAATATTTAACATAATTATACATATTAAGTTAAAATAATTTTACACTAATTGATCTACATATTCAATGGTTAAACAATTACTTTACACCATTACTAAAAAATAATTACTTAACATTAGTATATTATTGCAATCTCATATACTCTCTCTTTTACACACACATTTTTTTTTTTTGTCTCTTTTAAAGAAACTGTCAAATACTAAATATTACTCACGCACCCACACACATTAATGTTATGGCAAATACTTTCTCGCACACAATATATAATATTTTATTGACTTTATCTATTAGACTTTGGTTTTGATATGTAAATAAAATATTTTTTATTTGATAATAGTTCAAAATAATCTTTATCATTTGATAAAAGAATTTTAAGGAAGTCTCTCTAGCTCATTAAAAATACTTACTTAACCTTGAATAATGATAAAATTCTATATAAGTAATAAACATATTAAAAATACTCTTAAAGAATTTGAAATATAAGTTAATTTGGTTAATTAGTTATTTTTATTTATTGTGTTTGTATTGTAATAGTTAAATACAAATATTATTGCAAGTTGCACTATTTATACACTCAATGCATTATAATAACTAAGTATAAATTTTATTACATATTTAATTTTTTATACATTGAATGCATTAATGTCTCTATTGACTTTTACCTTTAAATTTTAATTTTGATATGTTAATAAAATATTTTTTGGATCATCATATTATAGATTATAAATATTTATCAATTTTTTATGATTAATTTTCATTAAAAATTAAGCTAATCATTTTTAATAGAATCTTCCTTCTCAACAATTTTTTTCATCAACAGTATTTAAAACTAAAATTTAGTAAAAAGTCCAAAATTAATTTCATTTGAAACAACACTGATTAAATAAAATATTTTCTATTTGAAAATAGTTAATAATAAAATTTATAATGTGTTAAAAGATTTTTTTTAAGAAATTATTCTATAGTACTGATTAAAAATAATCACTTTACATTAATAATTCACACACATACACATATAATATGTATATTTTGTTGAATTTGATATTTGGACTTATTTTTAATATTAAA
>JAMLFT010004932.1:0-18515 GCA_026544285.1 Pachyrhizus erosus | reverse complement strand
ATGATTTTTTATTTTAATATTTATTGTGAACAAGTATTGTTAAATTATGACTTAATAACTATATTATAATATATTGATTGATCACATTATTAAAAAATAAAAATTATACATATAATTTTTTTAATAAATTATATTTTTAAATTCTCATTTACTTAAAATAGTTTAAAACTTTAGATTAATTAGTAATCAATTTAAAAAAAAAATTATACATGATTTTTTTAATAGACTTTTTTATGACATGATAAGTCAATTTATTGTCAATGTTACTATTATATCATCATTTAATATTATTATTTGATAATAAAAATTAAAAATATTAAATAATTAAAATCATTTTTTTTGAGATACACTACATGATCTTCATCTTGAAATATTACTTGAATTGAAATATATTTTTTATATATATAAAATAGTCTATTTTGATTTTATTACCTAAATTATTATTATTATTTTTATTTTAGTGCCTCATATATTTTTATGTTTGATTTTATTACTTTTCATTAATCTAGTTTTGTTAAGTGTTGAATGATTTGTAAGAAAAATTAACAAAAGAGTTTGTTAAGAAATAATAAAAAAATGTGTAATATGTATTTGAAGTTGATCTTATTGTTTTTGGTTGATTTTTTTTTATGACATTTGATTGGTTCTTTTATTGTTGTTGGACAATTTTTCTAGTTAAATATTACTACAAAACATTTATTACACATCATGTATTAAAATTTGATTTTATTATTTTTTTTATTGATTTTTTTTGTTATTGGACAATTTCTATGATCAAATTTTCTTACAAATTATTTGTCACATCATCACTTAAAAAGTAGTAAAATCAAACATAAAAAATGTTAGATACCAAAATAACAAAATTATAAGAAAAATATATATGATTATACTGTAAAACTCTATTCATAATAATTATTAATAATAATAAATCATATTATTGGTTTGGTTTATTGGATTATAAATCACAAATATGATACCCATACTAATCATTATTAAATTTGATTAGTTTGGTTTGTGTTGGATTTGATTAAGCTACAAATTTGAACCAATTTAATTGATTTGATTTGAATTCTCAAATTGGTTGGATTGATCCAAATCAATAAACATATCTATGCTACAATAAATTTATCATGATGTTTTTTATTGCGTTCCTACGCCATTGTTTATTTTCATGGAAATAGAATAAATAAAAACAAAAAGAGAATTGGATAGGAATACTAGATTTTTACTATATTTGTTTGAGAAGAGAAATAGAAAAGAAACACATTGTATGAGACTAAAAAAAATCTTTCCTTCTAAATTATAATTTAAGAGTAAATTATACTAATCACCCTTAAGATTTGGTAAAATTACATAAATATTTTTTTATTTTATTAATCATTACAATAACCTCTCTTGTAGGAGATATAATGTAATGTTTAAAAATATTAAGAAGATTTTAGTATAACATACATAAGAGTGTCAATGTATATTATTTTAAATTTAAAGAGTGTTAGTATAAGAATAGAAAATAACAAAGATATTTGTGCAGTTTCACGAATTTTCAAGAGTAGTTGATGTAATTTATTTTAGAATGAAATAAGAGGATTATTACTCTATTTTTCATTTTTTTTGTTTTTATTTTAAAAAATTATATAATAAATAATTATCTGTTAATAAAATAGTATATTAAAAATTATATTTTTAATTAACATAAAACTATTTTTATATAATTTATTTATTTCTTTCCATGTTTTTTTACTCACCAAAACAAGTAGTAAGAGAAATCTCTTTAATTATCCATTCAAATAAGATTTTTTTTTTACTTCATTTCTATTCTTATTTTCTCTCTCTTATATTTCACTCTAATCCAAACACTAAATATGTAGTAATGATCATTTTTCATGTCCAACCTACGGGTGAATGAATATTGACTCATTTATTCTTATCTTGTCTTTTAAAAATGTATAATCTTGCATAATTACTTTCACACAACATGTATTTTGAAAAAAACATAGCCACAATTGTTAGAGATCTTAAATGAAATAATGACATTGTATAAATAATATATATAATTAGGAGTAGTCCTTACTTTTTCTAATTTATTTAGTATAAAAATTTCTTAAATTTTAAGTTTTTGAATATGATTGAACACCTAAAATTAATTTATAATGTGAGAATTATCATCTATTTATATACATTATTTTTATCATATTATTATTTGATGTGAGATGTCCAACAATAATATGTTTGATTTAGGGATAATCCCCCATAAGTTGAAAAGTTACCATAATGGAGGTATAAAAAACATCTCTTTCTTATCCCTTGTTTGATAGTGTGAAAAGAAAAAGAGAATAGAAAAAAATGGAAAAATAAAATTGAAATATGGTGAAAATTAGTATTATTTGGAATAGATGAAATATGATAGAACATAAAAGAAATATTTAAATTAAAATTGTTTAGTTAAGTAGAGAAAAAAATAAAAATAAATAATATATTAAAAATACTTTTTTTACCCTTATGTATAAACGAATATTTTTTTTTAAAAGTAAGAATGATTATTTTATAAATAGATATTTTTAAAAAAGCATTTATAATTTTTTTAAAATAAAACATATAATTAATTATATAATAAAACATAATCGATTATATGCTAAGAAATATAATTGTAAGACATATAATCATTTTATGTTTTTTTGGAGTGATGATTTTATATAATGAAAAACATATAATCAATTATGTCTATGACATAATCAATTATATACTCTAACAAAGACAACATTTTCTTAAAGAAATGTACCTCCACTGTGAGAACACGAGGACACAAGGGCATGCTTGTAAACTCGTGATGTTATTGTAGATTTTTGTTGTTTTTTTATTAATACGAAGTAGAAAAAAATGATACTCTCCACCATATTATTTACTTCTTTCCTCTAGAATCAAATATAACAAATAAAAGAGTTTTTTTTTTTTTTTTTCACTGTCTTTCACTCTTATTATTATTTTTTTTCCCTTTTCTTCTCCAGACCAAACAGGGGTTAGGGAGATTGGTGGTAGTGAGGGGTCATGTTGTTTGTTCCCTCCTGGAGACTGGAGTTCGAGTTTATAAAATCTTAGACCTGCTTTTAACAATAGCAAGTACTAGGCTGCTCAAGTTTTCCATTGAATATGATATCTAATTATACAAATCATTAGAGATTTATTTTTAGACGAGGTTTATAATTTATTATTTGCATAATTCCTTTCTTTAGGTGAGTGGCGAGAGAGAGGGAAAAAAAGGATCTAATTAAGATATTCTTGTAAAGCATGTATCTGCAACTGTTCATTTTTGTATAAAATTCATTGTTTTTTATAAATAAAAAATGACTATTAATTGAATTATGCATTGATGCTTACTCCCTGATTATATCTTTTTAATTAATTTCAACAAAATATATCAATTATCATGCTTTAAGTATTCCAGCCCCTAGACCAATCCAGTACCTATCCTTTCCTTTATGGTGGGCGGCACATTATTGACTAAATCGTTATACATAATTCAAAATATTGAAATCAGGCCTCCACCCAAAGCAACCTTAGCCATGAATGTTGGGTCGGTAATTTACTAATTCTGAGGTGGGTCATAACATATAATACACAAATGTCCACTTTTTTCTATTGTATATCCACAAAGAGTCATTCTCAAAAAACATAAAACAAATTTTAGAACATATATAAATAAAAAAGGGAAAAAATGTGAAATAAGATAGAAAATGTGATGGAAAATGGAAGAGAAAAATGAATAGTAAATATATTATAAGAAATTTCAATATGATTGGAAACACTTGTTTAGAAATGTTCACTTATTGAGACTCTTAACATCCTGAGCCCCTCCATAGACAACTGGGCAAGCGGTAGCCTTGTATTTGGTACATTCATTTGGAATTTATTATTAAAATACCTCTAAAGTCTCTTTTTTAAAGTGTTCAGCCTGTTAGACTTCGTGTTTAATAAAAGATTGAAGATATTTTCCGAAGAAAACAGAAAGAAAAGTTGAAGATCAATTTGTTCAAACCCAACCACTAACCACAAACGAATTGCAACCACAGAATTAAGTTATTTAATTCGCTACGTATCTGTCAATTCGCTATAATAGTTGTTGTTAAATACCGACCTCGTATGACAATAATTGCTCTTTTATTGTTTTTTTCAATTAATTTTGTCACTTCTTGTTTTACAATGTCTTGTAATTAAATACGCTAATTGGTAACGCATCTGTTTATTCGCAAATTCTGGTCAATTGAAATCAATATCTATCAATATATAGATTTTGCTGTCTAATCAGTAATCACTAACTATGCCCCAAAAGTTAGGGGTCATATGGTCATTATGACGTTTAATCACCTTTCATTGTCCAAAATACCCCCTTGTTCTGTATCTTATGGTGGCAAAAGAAAGGGCAAGAATGGTAAAGCCACCCTACGCTACTAAGTTACAATTACAAGAAGCAAGTCATATCGATCTAGTTAAAGTGATTGCGTCTGTGACTTTGTAACTTGGTATCATGGTATGGCAAGTATAGCTTCGAAGGAATGATCTCTCGATTCCTCAGGCTCTGATAGGCTATAGGATTTGCTACTGGTGATTACTAATCACAGGCATGTATATAACTTGTTATTTTTCTTCCTTAATTTTTTCCATTTCATATATTATCATGAAAGAACTACAACTGATATATCAGGTACACACAACTTCCATTCTCATGAATAACTAGCACTTATTAAAACTAGAAACTGTAGTCTCTACTGGTTTTCTGATTGTGAAATACATATATGAAAAAAGTGATGAGGTTCAAGGTCCTTTGCTAGCAGGTTATAAATCTTTGCGTTTTTATAAGAATAAAAGTTAGAAACTGTTAGTGTGTATAACCTGCAACTATGATTGGAATGCAGTTATCATGGTTCTTTTTCCATCTTTTGTAAATGGATTGGCAAGAACTGTGTCAATCAAGAAAGAGAAGAATTGTCAAAAGGAAGATGGAAGAAA
The DNA here is from genome assembly GCA_026544285.1 of Pachyrhizus erosus. NCBI lineage: Eukaryota > Viridiplantae > Streptophyta > Magnoliopsida > Fabales > Fabaceae > Pachyrhizus > Pachyrhizus erosus. The sequence goes on along the minus strand of JAMLFT010004932.1, from coordinate 13,511 downwards.
AGCTGTGGAAGAATTGGCCAAGGAAGCAAGGAAGAATGAATTGTTATTGAGTTCATCTGGAGTTGTTAAGTCAACCAAGGCAAACAACTTTGTTTCTGCGTTCACTAATAGGGGCCAGAAAGGAGTCAATCAGGATCGTCTTCTTGTTTGGAAGGTAAGCCAACACTTTTTTCAAGCCTTCAGAAGTTGGCTAGTGTAGGAATTATCATAATGCTATACATTGTTGACTGTTGATGATTCTAGGAGTTTGGTTGTCAACAAGACTTGATGTTCTGTGGAGTTTTTGACGGGCATGGCCCTTGGGGACACTTTGTAGCCAAAAGGGTCAGGAAACTAGTACCAGCCTTTTTGCTCTGCAATTGGCAGGAAAATCTGGCTGCAAGGTCACATGACCTCGATTTTAAGATGGAAGCAGACAGAAATATCCATGGATTGGACATATGGAAGCAATCCTATATAAAGACTTGTGCTGCCATTGATCAGGATCTGAAGCAGCACACTGGGATCGATTCCTTCCTAAGTGGCACAACAGCGTTGACAATTATCAAACAGGTTATCTATATTCATGTGATGTGCTATTTTCAAGTTTTGATAGATTTGATTTACTCATCTGAATCTTGACATGTCTTGGGCAATATGTTTCCAACTTTGCATATTTTTATCAATACAAATATCATGCTTCCAATGTTAAAAGTTCCTTTGTTTTGTTTTACTTTTTTTTTTTATTGGTGAATATTCTTTAGTTTAACTTTATTACTTTTTCCTTACTGGCAAAACATGGATTAGGAGGATATGGTTAACAAAAGATTTATTCTCCCGCTAAAATTTAATAATAATTGATAGACAAATTTTGGATTTAATTATTATCAAATTCAACACAATCAATTTCACCATCTAAAGAGTTGAGAAGATGGGGTAGCAAGAATGTAAAACATGTTTGGTTAAACTTTTTTTTCACTTAAAAGTTACTTTAAAATTAAGCTTTAAAACAAGGGTTTTTTTAAATAAAATAAAATAAAAGTTATTTGGCAGTTTTAACTTAGAATTCCTTCTAAACTAAATATTTTGTTTCATTGTCTCACACCAATTTGCTTAGAATGACAGGGAGAGAGATTAAGGTATATAGCTTATTTTTAAAAACTATTTTTTATTTTCTTTTATAAAAGTTAAGCCCTTCTTTTTTAAGATTTTTTCTCTAAATGTGTCTGACTGAGATTCTTTTTTTTTTTTTAAATCCAAAACAAAAAGCTTAGCCAAATGAAATCAGGGTGAGCTTCTTCTTCTTCTTTTTTTTCCCAATGAATTAGGTCAGGAATTTCTTAATAAATAAATAGGGGATAATTCGTTTCACTAGTTCTGCTACCATATGTAAGATGCTATCGGCGTCGTGCAATTCCACATAACTTATATATAGACAAAAGAGTAGTTCCATAATTCAATTACATTGTTTAAATTATCACTGCTTCAAAAGCTAAAAATGGTAAGACTTAAAGAGGTGATGGTCCTTTTTCCATTTTAAACATGTGTTGTCAATGAGGTTGTGTTTGAACTAGAAAAGACGAGCTCTGTAAAGTTTTTCTGATTAATAAGGAAAAGAAAAACTATAATCAATTATAGACGTAACATGTTGTCTTGATAGACATAATTGCTCTTAATTAGTCAGTTTTAGTGTCCATGCTCTTAACTTGCAAGGTTATACTAATTTTGGGGTGAATACTTGCAGTGTTATGCTAGATCTCACTTTAATGTAATGATATCAGAAGTTGTCTGAAAATATTTGTCATTGATGTTTCAGGGTGAACATCTTGTTATAGCAAACATAGGTGATTCTAGGGCTGTCTTGGCGACCACTTCAGATGACGGCACATTAACTCCAAATCAGCTTACTACTGACTTCAAGCCAAATTTACCACGTGAGATTTATCTCTCACACTCATCATAAGTTTTGTTTGTTGCGGAAATATGAGTATGTAAGGGATGAGCAAACGAAAAAATAATTTTGTAAAATTAATTTTCAAATTATGTTATTTATATTAAATTTTTTCTTTTAAAAATAGGTTAATAAAAATTATCTAAAATAATCTGAAATTATTTTAACTTAAAATGAATTCTAAAGGAATAATTAATTCTTTAGCACAAAATTAAATGTATGAATATTTATCTAAAATTATGTTAATTATTGTCTTAAACTAATTTTAGTTGATCTAGTTGGCATGGATTCAAACAGCAAATAAGTCTTTTTTATTTTTTATTTCAGAGGAGGCGGAACGCATAACACAATCTAGAGGGAGGGTATTTTGTTTGGAAGATGAACCAGGAGTGTACAGGGTCTGGATGCCAAACGGTAAATCACCAGGACTAGCAATATCTAGAGCTTTTGGAGACCACTGCATGAAGGACTTTGGACTAATCTCTGTGCCAGATGTCACACACAGAAAAATTACCTCCAGGGATCAATTTGTCATCTTGGCAACAGATGGGGTATGCATCTTTTGTGTTTAATGCAATGAGTCGATGACTACTTTAAGAGGCAGGTTTTGAATTTAACCCAAGTTAAAAGGAAAAGTATTAAAATGAACAAGATTGGTTCTAGTAGGCTAATAGATATCATGCATATTTGGTTGGTGTAATTGTGATGGCATTAAAGTGAGCATGCCGCTTGTCTAAACGGTAAAAAAAATCATGAATGTAAGATATCCTTTAAAATTATTTCTTTCTCGTGTCTCAGGTATGGGATGTTATATCCAACCAGGAAGCAGTGAAGATTGTTTCTGCAACGCCACACAAAGAAAAAGCAGCTCAAAGACTCGTGAAATGTGCCATCCATGAATGGAAACGGAAGAAAAGTGGCATTGCTATGGATGATATGTCAGCTATATGCCTCTTCTTTCACTCTTCCCCCTCTCATCAACTTCAAGCCATTAAAATGGTTGAATAGGGATGCTGGGTGGTTAAACAGTTCATTGCAGCTTCCTTACAATACCAAAATACATATAGACTTGTGTATAAAATTATCAAATAAAATTATATTTAGTGGTCGAGTCTTAAGACTGCATATATATCTGCTTAATCACAGCTACAACCATTTTGTATGTATCAATTTTTTTTTTTTTACTAAAAAACATCTTCCAAGAGAAACATATTCAAACAAATTAAATAGAACTATCCTCGAACAAAATTAGCAACCGAAAATAACTAGCTTAGTCTCAAAGTTCTTCACCTTAGACGACTGAATATACAAGCACTATATTTATGGTCCATCCATATAAGTGTTTCCTTCACGTTTAAACACACGATTAATCATGAATTAGGAATTTATTTTTTCACAAACTAATATTATAAACATACATGATCACAAACAAATTAAAATTAAAACATCTTCATAGTATGTGTAATGTGTAAGTTTTTTTAGATTTAATGGGCTTTTTTCAAAATAACTGAGACAACATAATTGACAAATCTTTTCTAAAATTAACTAATAAACTTGTATAAAAGAATGAGAAGAAAAATGACGTGAGAATCAAAATTTCTAAAACCTTTACCATTATAAACATTAATAATAAAGTTTATTAATTAAAAATAAATTATTAGTTAATATATTTAAAGAAAGTAATAAGATAAATTAAAATATGATATTAAACAGATAAAAAAACTTATTAAAAGAAGGCATCAATTTTTTAAAATATTTAACTATAACATATAATAATAAGTAGCTAAAGACGGTAACTGCTTTTAGTCTGCAATCTCTGTAGGCTAGTCTTTAGTTATTAAAAAAAAAACATATTTACAAAGAAAAAATCATTTGCACCACTCATAATCTATGAGAATGGATGAATTGTCACAAAAGCTTAACATTTTGAATCTTAAATTGAAGCTTTTGTAAGACTGAATAGTAGGAATTCACTTAATTATAAAAAAACCAGTGAAGAAATACAAGAAGTCAATATAATAGTTGTGAATGTTACTCTTAGTTGTTAACTTAGAATAAAATAAAAATATTAAAAAATGAAGATATTTTGTTCGAATTGCTTATTTGAATTATCATATAAATTAAATTTTATTATCCTCCATAAAAAAATCTTGATAATCCTAATTGAATATCACAAAATTTTAACTTTTATTATTATTATTATTATTATTATTTATTCTTAAAAAAATATAAAGTGGCAGATAATACCTCTTTTCTCCTCATAATAATAATAATAATAATAATAATAATAATAATAATGAATTGTACAGATATCATTATAATGAGCAGTGGATCGGATCAATTTCGAGATTAATTATTAAAAAATATTCCATTATGAGAATAGTACAGAGTAATAAAAATGATGAAGCGTACCGGTACAGCGAATGTGATGTGTGGGTGTATCAAGTGGCCACACTTGTGCAGCATAAAAAGGCTGAGTGTGCGTACCTTCTTATTTGTTCGTTGTTCCAACCATAACCATTAACAATCATTAACCAATCAGTGCAAGAGAATCTCCCTCCCAGCTTCTTTCTTAGCCTTCAATTCAATGGCCATGTCATTGCCCTCTCATGATCTAACTCACCACTCCGATTTCGAAGCCTTAGCCACCACAGACGGTTACATCTCCATTTGCGGCTACGGTTCTCTCCTCTCCGGTAAATAACATATTAACATTACATTACTATTTGCTAATTTTTCATTTATCGATCCTCTTAACTTAATTTGTCCCTAGTCTTGACTTTGTCAATTAATCTCCTTTGATTTGATACAGAGACAAGTGCCAGAACCACTTTCCCCGACCTCGTTAACTTCCGAATCGCCCGGTTAACCGGTTTCCGCCGTCTCTTCACCGCCGTCGGAGGCCTCTTTTTCACTCACCGTGTTGCCAATATCAAAACTCAGGTCTTTTTACCCTTTCTGTTGCTTAGGTTTTAAACATGTTTTTATTTCTCTTGCAAGTGAGTTGATTTTTTTTTTTTAATGAAATTTTTTGTTTTTTATATTTCATAAAAATAATATGATTTTATTGTCCGATAAAAAATTTGTTCTCAATCTAATCACATATTCTCACATACAATATAAGTTTAATGATCATATGTTGATATAGTAAATTAGTTTTATATTATTATTTAATTATAAAATATACAGTTTTAAAAGAAAATCACAGAAGATATACTGTTAGTAATTTAAAAAAAAATGTGTTAAGAGGAGTTTTAGGACATATGTCATGTGATAATAATCGGTTAAGTTTAACGAGTTTGTTTGATTGCAGGAAATTGCTGGCCTTTCTGTTGAACCATGTGATGATGAAATCATTATTATAGCTGTTTTTGAGATAAAGAAAACAGAGGTAGTGTCTTTCAATTTTTTGTGAGGCTATTTTTTGAGATTCACCTTGGCTAAAAGGATAGGTGAAAAGAATACACATTTATCTCTTGGAATAAATTTTAAGTTTTTACTGATCAATTGGACTTTATTTTATTTCAACGGATTCAGATTCCAGCATTTATTGAAAGGGAGCGCGAATATCGTTCTTTAGCTGTGAGTTGTTATTTATTTACTATTTTGCTAATGAATTTGTTCCGGTGATAATGTAATTTCCAATTTCGCACCTGCTTCAAGAGTTCCAAATATAATTTGATATATATATATATATCTTTTTTTTTTTTTTTTTGTCACTTATAGGTTGTCCCTGAATCACTAGATGGGAAGCCCTTTACCAATCCAGCAGTATGTTATTCAAATGTTACATTTTTAGCAATTACTTATTTTTAATTTTAGTAACTTTTTGTTTTTTGCTGCATTTATTTGTGACGTATGTATGGTGTTTAATTGATGGTTGTGTGTCATAAACGCAGGTTCTCTGTGCTTCTTACACTGATGAGGAATTCTTTAAATTTAGATGCAGTGGTAATGTTACAACATCCAAGTTTATATTCTGTTAGAAAATATTAGATTATGCAAAAACACTGAACTGTCTTAGGTTTTATGAGTAGTAAATGGAATGAAATATCTCTTCTTTTTTTAATTTTACTTAGTAACCCATACAACATACTTCTTTTGCAACTAATTTCTAACATTTTCCATGTTACTGGTATTGCTTCCGATATAGTTAATCCAACAGTTTATTGTTTATTTATTAATAAAAGAGTGTTAATAATACGGTCTCTTAACGTCGCCTGAAAGCAGCATATGTGGTATTTTGATCCCTGTACCACCCTTTTTACTGAATCGTGTTAACTTTCGAATTGTTTTAAAGTTAAAAAATATTCTTGATTTAAATATTTTTTAGTTTTTATAAAAAAGAATGGTTTTAATTTTAATTTCTTAATTTTTTTTAGTATTTTAAAAATTTTAAATTTTTTTATTTTAATTTTTAAATAGAAACTAAAATAAAAAATATATTTAAAAGACTAAAATCAAAATAAATTTATTTAATACTTAAAATAAAAAATGACTTATTTTATAAGGATAAAAAAGTTATTTAAATTAATATTTTTAAATTCTTTATTAAAAAATACGTTTTAATATAAATATATAGTTCCAATTTAAACTCACATCTTAATCATATTTCAGTTTAAAAATAAGCACACTAGAAATAGTTATAAGGGCATGTCAATTATATCTTTGATATGAGACTGTTAATTTGGAATTATCAGAGATAGGCTGAGATGATTACCTCCTAGTAGCATTGGTTCCTTGTTAAGATTTCTTTAATATTTTTTTTTGTTACTTTGAGCCAATAAGAAGCCAACATTGTATTGAGTTTGCATCACATCAAACTAGATTGTGAAACTTACTCTGCCTCTCTCGTGTCAGCGTGTGAGTTTTTATCTTTTCTCCTCCTCCTATATTTTACATATCATACGTCTCTGACCTTTTTTTTAACAGAGGGCAGGGAAAAATATTTTCAACAATACGGAGAATATAAGATCCACAAGATTTGGCGGGATGATGTTTTACCATGCCGTGTTTATCTTCGTCACTGGTAAGTAGCCTGTTATATTAATTAATTACACTAAAGTCATTGCTTATGAGGTCATATTTTTTTATTTCTTTTTAGATTCGAAATACTTAATGGAAGTGTTATAGTAGCCTCTTGTGTTTTAATATCCAGATAAGAACTGCAAACTTTTATTTTAGATTTTTTATGCTGTGTTTGGTGAAGGTGATTTGGAGGAAGGAGGTGCAGAAATACTTAAAATAGCTAGAATTGAAAGGAGTATATAAAATTTCAATAAATGGGATAAAAATGTGATATAAATATAATATGATGGTGAAAATAAATTATGTTTAAGTAGTAGATGTCAAACTACAAGGATGATATGTATCAAAGCATGGGATTATATACATTTTATCCTGGTAAAATAATCTTATCATTTATCTTATAAATACTTTAATGTGATGGCTTGACACGGTCTAACATCATGTGAATCGTTCAAATAATATGTAAATATACATGCTTTTATATTCATGTATTATAAAAGAAAATTACTCTTTACCTATATGTTATGATTGACCAATTAATGATTTCAAGTGAAAATAAATGTGAAAATGGTGAGTGCTACATTTTTTTGTCTCTTAATTTTTGCAGCTTTTCACGCGAGCAAGTGTGAATATACTGTATTGACTCTTCTGTCCTTCTTTGGATTATTTGCATTGAATTGAAATAACCAATTTATTTAAAATATGAATCAATTATTGATCTTCAATTGAACCCTCTGTCACATTTCCATGATTGATCATTTGAATTATATAATTGATTAAATTGATGGATTTAATCAATTATATAGTTCAAATAGTTGATTAAATTCGATCAAGTGGCACCACTATGATAATGATATAATAATTTTTTAATAAGTTTATTTAATTTTTGTCTCCTATTCCATTCAAACTAAATAATTTTATTATTCTATTTTTCATCCAATTTTTTTTACATATTTTTATTAAATCAAACAACTTAATATTCTACTTTATCTTTATTTTATTTCTTTTTTCTAATTATATCTCTTTTATATTTATCTATTTTATTTTTCTCTTTAGAACTAAATACTGTGTTAAGATTTGCACACAAACATTTTTTTCTGGGACGGGCACAGGGTATATAATTGTCTAGCATGATTATTATCCTTAATGTATCAAACCATATATGTATGTCACGAATCACGATACCATGTCCAATACTATATCACTATGTGCAATATAGTACTACTACTGTGTTATATTTATGAGAGGCGTATAATTATTTTATGCTAAATGACGTTTAACACTCTAATGTAATTTGACAAAAAATTAACGGATAGTAATGAATTCTTGCAGTGTCCTGGCTGCAAAAGGCCTTGGTGATGAAGTCCACAATAACTTTTTGGATCATACCTTCCTAGCTGACCGTAAAACGACCATACGTCAGTACTTTGAAAAAGTGGGTACAAGCATCTTGGAAGAAGAGCCACCTGAGTCTTTGAAAACCCGTTATGGTGGTTGATTTAATGGGAGAGACTCCATTAGTCGTCGATTCACTTCTCAATTCGCCATTTCTAAATTTGAGTGTTCTTATTATACATCTGGAATACTGGATTGAAGATTGAATAGTCACTGCGGCGAACTTTGATTGGCGTCCACAAGAGACAAAAGAAAATAAGGTTGTCGTTACAAAAATAACAAAGCAGATTTCTATTTTCTAGGATGGGGATGTATTAATAAATTGATAGGGGCAGCAAATGTTTAGAATAATATTTATATATTGTGAATTAAAGCAAGTAACAGCGCTCGTTCAACAAATATTTATAGAAAAATGTTTGATTGCATTATTTTTCCTCTGCCTCCTACTATATCCCTTGTAATATATTAAATCATTTGACAGGAAAAAGAAAAAAAAGAGAAATAAAAAAATTACTTTATTGTTATCGTTAAAGAAAGCGAAATAAAAAATTGTCAAAAAATAGATTTATTTTATATATAAAAAAAATACAACAACCATAAAAAGTGTTGTAAACCCTTTTATGAAGGTAGATAAATATAATTACCATAAAATAATCAAAATACAATATGTACAAATAAACTATATAACTTAACATTTAACACTTCAACTTTTTCCAGACTGACTTATTAATCTAATAATTCAAAAATTCACCTAATTCTAACAAAAACTGAAAGACAATAAATGATTTTTATTTTGATATTATTTAAAAGACTCATTTAGCATCACAAATATTTAAAGAATCAAATTATTGTCGAATAAGTTTTTAGATTAGTCCAATATTTTGAGTAAATTTCTATACTATGTTCGTTATAGTATACACTAATTTCAATTTTAATTAGATCAGCCCTTCCATTTAATATTATTGTGAAAAAATTGAATAATCAATTACATAAAAATAGAATTCAAATTAAAATTTGCACATTTAGGAATTCTAGTTATGTGAAATGACTGAAACGTCTCATTGCAAGACCCACATCGAATATTTCATAAGCTTAAGAGTGGGGAGATGTCTATAAAATAAACCGAAGCGGCTATAATAGACCGAGGTGATCTTCCCGTGTCACGTATAAGGAGCAAAGAATGAGGAAAATGGGATCTCTAGTTAAGGTAATTTCTCAGGAATTTCAACTGATATTATGGATCTTAAAAAAAAAAACAAATAAAAGATGCATTTGTGTTGCACTATTTGTGATGAAATATTATGCGATCCAAGATTATTTACAAGATGCTGTTTATTTGGCTACAAGTTTTAAATAAACAAAATCATGATGCAAGTCCCACATCAGAGGTTTTGTAAACTGAAGAGTAGGAAGCTGAATATAAATAAACCACAGCAGACAGATTATAATCAACCTGTCCTGTCAGGGGGTGAAAGGCGACTCGTCAATGATCGTTTAGAGACGGTGGGTCGTGCCAACACCTATTATTTCGAACACACAATTCACGACGGGTGAGTCCTGCCCTACTTTGGTATGGGTTTGCCCGTCAATTTTTGGAAGCTTCTCCACTGAGGAGAGGCTCTGTACCAGTCCTAAATATTATTTGGAATTAATTATTGGGGTATTGAAAAATTTTAAGAACAGAATCTGTTGCGAAGCCTACTCAATATATAAATACAAAATCGATTCATTCATATGACATATGGGAAAAATAAGACAATAATAATGAACATCATATATTATTGATTGTTAATCATTTTGTGGCGATTAATTTGATTTTGTTGTTTGTATTGGCTTGTATATTTTTGTACTTGGTATTCTATTTCACATTATATCTTTCTCTAGTTGCCGGATTAATTGTTGGATCATCTTCCTATATGCGGGCATGTAATGATCATTTATCATCGTTCTTGAAAGTCTGAGCTTGCTATACAGCTGTCTAGGTGTTTCATATAATTTGACATGTTCCTCAATGGAGTTTGAATTAGAGTCACCTGATGAAGGTACAGAGACAATATGCATGATTTTACCAGGAGGATAAAAACAACAGCTATCTATGTTGTCAGATGCTGTGATTGAATTGCTACCTTGTGCTTCATTAATAAGCTGATTCTCCTCTTCAGCTATCTCTTTTGCTGCAGCTGCTTCTTCTACCTGAGCCCGAATGTTCAGGATATTGTTCTGCTTTTCAAGTTCCTTCTCCAGTTTATACCACAATTCACCTTCAGTGATGTCATTTACCACAGAAGAGGTATTGTGCTCATTAGCATCAATGAGTTTCTCCCCTTCATCTATGGCATCAAGGTCAGATTTTCCACTTGAGTTTGGTTTATCCTTATTCAGCACAGAGACACTTTCAGCCAAAAGAGATTTACTTGTATTTTTGGGTATTATAGACAAATCAGCTAAGTTATTTAATTTAGATTTTCGCAATGGACCAATATTCTGACGGTGTGTAACCATAGTTTTGACAACAGCTTTCACAACACTTCGTGCACGCTTCATCACAACCTGCAGGTTATAGTAGGATTTCCTTAAGATAAAAGATACATTATATATGATAGGGGAAGTCCATGCATAAAGGAGATTACAATCATAGAAACAGCCTGAGCACTGGGAGTGCAGCGGATCAGCTGTCCCTTATGTATAGTTGGATAACTTCTCTGTAAGTGCAAACTCTTGCCAGTAACCTCTCTTATATCTCTGAAGAGTACTCGGTAGTACTCAGAATGTCAAAATAGAGACAAGGAAGCTGGGAGTTACCTGGGTGCCACTGGTTATTGGCCATAGAATAGCAGCTGCACCAGCTACCTTGTCTTTTGCACTAGATATAGAATGTAAGTGAGATCCAAGTGCAGTTGCTGAGTGGTGGACGACTTTCAGAATCTTTGTATGCTCGACCTGATCCCATAGATCATTCAACCAAGATGACGCCGCCACCTAACAAAAACTAATTTGAGTAAAGAGCAAAGTATTATCTAACAGATAACATTAGAAACAAACCTATTAACAAAAATATTTGCCAAAATCATCTGATATTGGGAGAACTAGCTAGAGCACCTCAGTGCGGAGATCATCCACAGAGGAAGCTGATAATGTGGGTACCAAATCGGAATTATTTATAATGGTAGTGATAAAGTGCTGCCCTGATTCAGCTAACTCCCATGTCATACTAGCAGCTGCAAAAATGATAATAATGAAAGTTTTTAGAAATAATGATTACGACATAGGTAATGAAAAACTCCTATACCAGAAAATTTAATGCTACAAGTCAAATTTCACAAGCAAAAATTTATAATGACAAAATTGACATTCTTACTTCACTTATCTTCTGAAGTTCGATTCAAAGAAAGAAAATAATTTGATTTTAATTTTGCAACTATGAAGTCAAAATGTGTATTCCTACTTGTAACAAAATAATTAATTCTATCATAAATTTTAATACATATCACGATAATAGCTATATAAATCTCACGCCTCAATGTCAAAATAATGATTGACACTTGAAATATCATACCACAGCCCAAACTGACTATAACAAGAGTTCCAGCTCATTTCCAACACCAACATATTAGACCATTATCAAATCAAAGGATAATTCAACGCAACTTGCACAACTAATATAATTACTCAATTCAATAATCACTTCACATGTAAAGTTGGTATAATTACATGCCTGGAGCAAATGTGATACAGGTGCTTGAAGATAACTCTTTTTGTTCTCTAAGAATATATGTTAACAATGCTGCAGTACCACCACCAAGCGAATGCCCAACAATCTGTGGTAAGATGAAAAGGCAAGAATATGATGAGTCATGTGATTAAATAGAAAATATTTAATTTCATTTTAAAAGCAAACTTTGAAAAAAGAATATGGCATGTTAGTGAAAGGATAGAATAGAAAAGGTAAGAAATAAAAGGAAAAACTGAACAATTCAGAATACAGGGCTGTAGCATCATAATATTCTTGTAAGAATAATATAGAACAATACCTTGACTTTTGAGTCTGGACATTCATTAAGAGCCTTAAGTAGTGTAGGGGTGCAGAGTTTTGCAATCCACCGAGCTGCAGCAACCATACCACAGTGTGCATATCCTAAAACCAAGTTGCTTATCCCTCCGTCATTTAAAATGAAATGGTGAAAGGGAACCACAACACCAGTTGCAGCTGTCAATGTGTCTTTTATGCTATGAGTTCCCCGGATCAATAGAAGGAAACATTTTGATTGTGTATCATGTATAATTGTGAAAGCAGGCTTCAGAAGCTGCAAGATTTCATGACAATAAATCAGTTTTCAATTAAATTGAGCAATAAAATGATGACAATAAGCAAAGACAGTTTAGCAATTTGAAAAATGAAAGTAATACGGAAATAAAAAATAAAGGGGAAGAAATAAAAAGAAGCAATGCATATTTAACATGAAAAGTAGAACATGTTTTGTAAGATGTATAGAGTAACATACGGAAATAGAGTAGCAATGGGAATATATCAATAATAATAATTTCAGAAGACATACAAAAAAAACTCAAACATGTTAAAGGCACATATATTAAGCCTTGCAATACACTTGAGAGTTAACAATAAATAGCACCATCATCTCAAACAATATCAGCAATCAATCACATCAGACAGCAGCCTCACTTCTTTATTCCATTACTTTCCTGTCAGAATTTCTTTATCAAGTTGTAGAATTCTCAAAAGAGTAACTCACAATTTCATCCACAGGAGTGGCAAATGTTTTATTGAATCGTTCAAGACATTAATTAAACTGGTATTGATAAAAAATAATAATTAAATACTTTATAAAATAATATTAAATAAATATAATATTATATAATTTTTTAACAATAAAAATTAAAATAAAATATTATTTTATAAATTATTAACATTTAAAATATACATAAAAATCTAAATCAAATATATCATAATACTTAAATTTAAATTTTAATAAAATTTAACCATATATATTAATAATATAACAAGTTTACATATAAAATAAAAATAAAAAAATAAATTAATATAATATAAGAATATAAAAAATAAAAATTATAAATTAATATAAACGAATAATTATATATTTTATAAAAAATTAATAATAATTGAAAAAATAATTTATAT